>QXTE01000198.1:1209323-1465647 GCA_003942145.1 Platysternon megacephalum | reverse complement strand
CACCTGCCCCCCCCTGCTCCATGCAGGGATTCGCGTGGGGGGGGCAGGGACTCCCCCAAGGCAGGACAGGCACCTGCCCCCCCCTGCTCCATGCAGGGATTCGCGTGGGGGGGCAGGGACTCCCCCAAGGCAGGACAGGCACCTGCCCCCCCCCAGCTCCGTGCAGGGATTCGCGTGGGGGGACAGGGGCTCCTGGGCCCCCCAGCTCCATGCAGGGATTCGCGTGGGGGGGACAGGGGCTCCTGGGCCCCCCAGCTCCGTGCAGGGATTCGCGTGGGGGGGCAGGGACTCCCCCAAGGCAGGACAGGGGCTCCTGGGCCCCCCAGCTCCGTGCAGGGATTCGCGTGGGGGGGGCAGGGACTCCCCCAAGGCAGGACAGGCACCTGCCCCCCCCTGCTCCATGCAGGGATTCGCGTGGGGGGGCAGGGACTCCCCCAAGGCAGGACAGGCACCTGCCCCCCCCCAGCTCCGTGCAGGGATTCGCGTGGGGGGACAGGGGCTCCTGGGCCCCCCAGCTCCATGCAGGGATTCGCGTGGGGGGGACAGGGGCTCCTGGGCCCCCCAGCTCCGTGCAGGGATTCGCGTGGGGGGGCAGGGACTCCCCCAAGGCAGGACAGGGGCTCCTGGGCCCCCCAGCTCCGTGCAGGGATTCGCGTGGGGGGGGCAGGGACTCCCCCAAGGCAGGACAGGCTCCTGGGGCTCTTGAATTGCTGGGCTCGGCCGAGGCTTCAGGGCTGCTGCACGTGCCACAGGGGTAGGGGGAGTCTTGTTTATTACCCTGCTCGGCATCCTGGACCCGCCTGGTTGGGTGCCCCCCACCCACCCCTACAAGCTTACAGACAGATGGTGTAAGCAGAGAGATTCAGCCCGAGGCCGTCGTTACCAGGTCGGCCACTTGTGTAGAGACAGCCTGAGGCCTGGCTTCACCTCCTGGGCCATGCACCTGTGAATGTAATGGGTTCCTCAGGAGCATCCGTCAGTGCCACTGAGTGATCCCACCCACTCAGGCTCTTTGGAGGGGTCAGGGTCAGAGGTTTACCTGTCAACTTCTCATTAGGGAGACAAGGTGGGTGCGGTAATATATTGCACCAACTTCTGTTGGTGAAAGAGACAAGCTGTTAAGCTTACACGGAGCTCTTCTTCCGGTCTGGGGAAGGTACACAGGGCATCACAGCTAAATACAAGGTGGAACAGATTGTTTCGCATAAGTAGTCAGCACATATTTTAAGGGCTCCTTCAAGGTGAAGTGGCTGGTTGACACCCCTTCAGTCATACGGAGATAGGCGGGAAGCTGGAGAGGGGTTAGTGGGTTATAAAATGATGTAATAAGCCATAAATCCCATATGTCTATTCAGCCCCTGATTTTAAGAGTCTAACAAAGTTACGAATTTAAGCTCCCAGGCTCATCTTTTGAAGGTGTTGCACAGGTTTTCTTTGGGAATGAGGAGTAAGAGATCATATACAGAGTGATCGCTTTACAAAGAGCATTCACCCCGGGTGATGTAAAAGACAACACCACCACCATTTTCCTGTGTGACTTCATTTGAATGCATAGTGGTTGTCTGGTTTCACCCACATACAGTAGTTGTTGTTGGGGCATTAGGAAAAAGTTCCTAACTGTTAGGGTGGTTAAACACTGGAATAAATTGCCTAGGGAGGTTGTGGAATCTCCATCTCTGGAGATATTTAAGAGTAGGTTAGATAAATGTCTATCAGGGATGGTCTAGACAGTATTTGGTCCTGCCATGAGGGCAGGGGACTGGACTCGATGACCTCTCGAGGTCCCTTCCTGTCCTAGAATCTATTTAGTGCACTGGATGAAGTATAGCACATGTTGTGACAGGCATGTGTAGGTCTTGAAAGGGGGGTCGTGAGGGGTATTGATCAGTGGAGATATGTCTACAGGTTTTGCATCAGTTGTTCTGGCAAGGGCTGGTTCTGCTTTGAGATGCTGGGTCTTGGTCTATGGGGAGCTTGCTTCTGATGATGAGCATGGAGAGGTTGGGGGTTGTTTGAAGGCTAGAAGAGAAGGTTCGGAAAAGATTTCTTTCAGGACGTGGTCCCCATGACGTATGGGTTGTAACTGTTTGATGATGCCCTGTATGAGTTCCAGTATGGAACAGCCGACATACTAATGCTCGTTAGACACCAGAGCACACTAATCAATCAGCAGAGTCCTACCACTACCCTATCACGTGCACATCCAGTATATCAACCCACCTTTGTTCTGCACTTTAGCTCAGCAGACTCCAGCTGGGGCCTACAAGCATATGCTCTGCCATATCCCTACTACGCTAGAATATGGCTTTTGTTCTAAGAGTTTGCCCCCATGGCCCCTGACCAAAGACCAGATTTTTAAAGATACTTAAGCACCTCCAGATGCAGATAAATACCTAATAGGATTTTAAGAAGTGCCTAGGTCCCTTTGATGCTTTTGAAAATCCCAGTAGGCCGCTGTCTGCATCTGGAAGTATCTAGGTACCTTTAAAAATCTGTCCTCACAATTACAATCCTATTTGGTTACACTCATGCTTAAAGTGTTTTTGAAAACCAAAATTAAACACTGCTGTAAATCTGGTTGAGATGGAGCCAAACACTGGAGAAACAGTGCTCAACCCATCCTGCCAGAAACTAAAGAGAAATGTTGAACAAAACAAACATTCACTGTACTTGAGCTAAGAAACTGCCCTCTTCCCCTGGGTCTATAGCTGCTGTGTTATACCTGCTGTGTTAAAAACCAATCATCAGTAATAGTTTATTTTTCTTAGAGTCAGACGTGACTAACATAGGGTAGACCATTTTCACGCAAACACATTAAGTTATAGATTTCTATAGGTAAGGGCAGATGGGAGGCGAGTATATACTTTTAATTCTAATAATAATAACAACTTCAAGCTCTTATATAATGCTTTTCATCCATAGATCTCAAAACACTTCTAGAGTGGAAGCCTAAAGAGCTCCTGTACAATAATCTGAATGCTTTTTATACCACTTAGAGAGAAATGGATTGAATTACCTTTTGCTTTGCAATAGACACTGTCACACTTTTCTGAGCACAGTAGGTCTGGCTAATCAGTAAGGAACAGATTGCAATTGTTTTAATGCTGCTTTCATTGAAGCAAGTATTGCTTTCTTTCCTTCCTGCAGGATGATAACTACAGACACATAAGAAGAGGATTGCTGGACAATGGCAGTTTTTGATACCCCACAAGAAGCGTTTGGGATCTTGCGCCCAGTTTGTGTACAGCTAACAAAGGTGCAAACTACTGAGAATGTGGAACGCTTGCAGGCTCAGCTGCAGACGGTCAGTGACTCTGCCCTGCAGGAACTGCAGGAGTACGTCCTTTTCCCATTGAGGTTCACCCTGAAGACCCCAGGACCCAAACGGGAGAGTCTTGTCCAGAGTGTGGTGCAGTGCATCACATCCATCCTTTCAACAACATGTGTGAAGAAGCAAGATCTCCTTCAGGAGCTTTTTTCTGAGCTCTGCCTGTGTCTATCTTCTCCATCTGGTTTGCAGCCACCAGCCCCGCTATCAGAGGAATTAAAACTGACTGTAATCCAAGCACTCCATGTCCTGATGCATTCAGCTTATGGGGACATTATCCTGACTTTGTATCAGCCTTCTACCCTTCCTCACTTAGGATTTGCTATATCTTTGCTTTTGGCCTTGGCAGAACAAGAGAAAGCAAAGCAAATTAAGCTGGCTGCCTTAAAGTGTTTACAGGTGCTAATTCTGCAGTGTGACTGCCAGGAGCATCATAGACTCCTAGACACGGTTGAAACAAGACAATGTGGGAATTTGTTTGCTTCTTTTCTACCTGGGATCTCTATTGCCCTGTCCCGGGTTATTACTGGAGACATCAAACAAGGTCATATGGTCACTGTTTCTGCCATCAGGCTCTTTTATCAAACTGCCTGCTTGGTAATAGCAGATGAACAACTAGCCACAATCACACAGGATGAAGAGAAGCCTTCAGTGGAACAAAGCAGACTATCTGAGCTTGTGATCCATAGAGGACCGGACTGGGTAAAAAGCACTGCAGGCAAATTGTCTCTCCTTATCCACAAGATAGTTGAATTTGCTTCTCTTCACCCTCACTGGAAGGTCAGGATGGAATTGGTGGAGCTGGTCTATCACCTTATGTTGAAGTGCAGTCAGTCACTGGTGGAATCAGTTGGTCACCTGTTAAAAGCCTTAGTTGGGCTCGTTAATGATGAAAGCAATGAGGTCCAAAGCAAGTGTCGTGAGATTCTCAGGAGCATTGCGGAGCGGAGAACAGTAGCTGAGAACAGGGCTCTTGCTGATGTTCTGTCAGAGAATCTGCATTCCCTTGCCACAGCCCTTCCACGTCTGATGAACTCCCAGGATGATCAAGGCAAGTTCTCTACCTTGAGCTTATTACTCGGCTCCCTGAAGTTGCTGGGCCCCAAGGTGAACATTGTGCTCAACTCTGCAGCCCACCTCCAGCGTCTCTCCAAAGCCCTGATGCAAGTTCTGGAGCTGGATGTGGCTGATGTGAAGATTGTTGAAGAAAGACGTTGGGGCCCTGAAGACTCTCTAGGTGAGCCCTTGGGTTCCTTGCAGCATGGCAAAGGTCAGAAGAAATACTTCCGGTTCTTCATTGATGAGCGGATTTTCTTGCTCATTCAGCAGGTTTGCCGGGTACTTGGCTACTACGGGAACCTCTACTTGCTAGTGGATCATTTCATGGGGCTATACAACGAATCTGTTGTGTACCGGAAGCAGGCTGCCATGGTCCTCAATGAGTTGATCACAGGAGCTGCTGGACTGGGGGTAGATGTTCTTCACGAAAGGGAAACTGCAGTGAGCACAGAAGACCTTAAAGGGACGATAACATCCATCCTCGAAGAATATACTGACCAGGCAAACTGGTATCTGACCACCAGCATTGACACTGAGGGAACCAGCGATGAGCTAACTGTGAAACATTCAAGAGTACACGCTCTCCCAAGAGGTGCACACAGCAGTTCTTTGATTTCATCCTCCTCCCCTTCTTCAGACCCAAGCCCAACCATCCGCTCCATGAACAGCAATATCTGGCAGATCTGCATCCAGCTGGAGGGGGTTGGCTGCTTTGCGTATGTGCTGGGGAAAGAGTTCCGCTTGCTTCTAGCATCAGTCCTCTACCCTGTGCTTGAAAAGGCCGGGGACAGCACTCTGCTCATTAGTCAGACGGCGACTGGAACCATGCTGGATGTCTGCCATGCCTGTGGCTATGACTCCGTGCAAAATCTGATTAATGCTAACTCGGACTATCTGGTGAATGGGATTTCCCTAAACCTGCGTCGGGTGGCACATCAGCCTCACGCCTCGCGGGTCCTGGAGGCCATGCTCAGGCATTCGGGTGCCAGCTTGCTCCCACTGGTGGAGGATGTGATCCGAGATGTCCTGTCTGCCCTTGATCAGTTTTATGACGACCGAGCTTCCTCCTTCCTTGGGGTCCTGTCCACATTAGTGGCAGCTTTAGGTATCTAAATAACCTGCCTTTTGAATAATTTTGTCTTACTGTCACTTAAAGAATTTCCCGCTTTCACCCCTTGAGCACTGATGGAATGTTCCCATAGCCCAGCAGCAGTTTCCAGAAAGCACAACCATTACCATACGGTGAGCGTTGGGCTGGTAAGCCAGTGGTGCTGGAACTGTGCTCGGCCCAAAGACATTGCAGACCGATTCAGCACAGAGACGCAGGATCATGTCCCACATGCCAGTGGGTTTCGTATCGCTGAGAGTAGCTGACCCAGGGAGGGATAGCTGTGGGAAATAAAGTGAGCCAGGCATGAGAAATCCAGTTACCAGTGGCAAGTAGGAAGCCTTTCCTGGCAAGTTTGAGGGAGAAGAAGAACAGGAGGACTAAACCATCAGATTCTGCAGTTTGTTTTTGTTAAAAAAAACAAACTTTTCCTGCTCTTCCTGCAAAGAAAATGGGAGCTGTGGAGGCCCACAGCGAAACAGTGTCTGGGGCCTTCCATTCCGGCAGTCAGAGGAGGGTCTAGAATCTCAGACATGGATAACAAGAATATCCAGAGTTACAATACGTAATGCCAAAAAAACCAATATTGGGGAGAGAAACACCTCCCATGTCACGTTTGGGCCAGTCTCTAATTATGGGGGATCACTGAGACCTTCCTGGGGTGCGGGGTGGGGGGGGGGGCAATTTTCCCTCAGGGTTTTTGCCCCTTCCGCTGAAGCACAGAGACAGGACTCTAAGCTAGACAGACCTCGGAACTGCAAGACTGGTTCAGACCACATGTACCATCTTTTTGCTTTCTTGCCTGGTCAAAGAAGTGTATTTTCAAATGACTCCTCTGAGTTTCAGTATTTAATCCTCCATTTGGAGAGGCCCGTGTGGCGCTGGAGAATATTCTGAAGGTCAGTTTTAGAACAGATTTTTGAGGGTATGTTTCAGTTACACACTTCCTGCCAAACTTCTCTCGCCGTACTACACCTCTCCTCATCTTTCAGTGCACAGCTGCACTATGGATTTCAACCAAACAGGAGCCCCAGCTGGGGCAGAGGGGGCCCCACCATTCTCAGCACCCATTGCAGCAAGAGCGTGGAACTGTCTGTAATGGGTGTTGAAAAAGGCTTGGCCCTCTCTACATAAGCCACAAAACTGTTTTCAGCCCCACTTGAGGGATTGGAAGGACCCAAATGTTGCCATCAAGAGGACACTTTCCTAGTGTAGATGGACTCTGTGGGGTTGCAGCAGCAGAACCTGACACCCTGTTTGGAAGAGGAGGGATAGAGGGTCAGATTTACTTCTTGCATTAACATTCTGTTGAAGCTAATGGGGATTGCCCTCTATTCTGCCAGGGCTGGATTTGAGCCAGTTCCTCTCTGTAGTCCGGCTGTCTGATTGCAAGAGCCTAGTTCCAAGACTCACCTCTTTCAGGCAGCTTTTGCGTCTCTGCCTCACACTTTGTAGACAGACTGTCTGTTCACAACGTCCAGGCTGCTTGGTACATAGCTGACATGGGTAGAGAATCCTGGGTTCTCAGTGACACTTCGTGCCTCTCTTCTGCAGTGCAGTGGTTCGTGGTGGTGAAGGGTAAGGAGCACCCACAAGAGCAGCAGAGCAGCACTTCATCCCAGAAGCAGGGGAAAGGGTCTGTAATTACCCCCATGGTGCAAGAAGTGGAACAGTTCTTCCTGGGCTACATCAAACAGACGCAGATTGCAGAGGGCAACCTTCCAGCCATGGAGGAGGAGGAAGAGGGTCAGTACTGGTTGTGTAACTTGTGGGGGGAGGGGAGGGTGTCGTGAGCTTGGTAAAGCCACTGATCTCTGGGGGGATGTGGGGGCTCAAAGCCAGGCTGGGACTCAGAATCATGAGTTCTGTGGGCTCAGCTCCATTTTGAGTGGAATTAAATCCACAGAGGACACTGCTGGGAACTTCCAGTGCATTGTCTGGTGATCTGTGCTCAGTGAGGCCCAGGGAAAACCAGCCCCGTCGTTGTAGACCGAATGTTGATCTCGTAGCAGATAACCAGGGGCCAGATTCCAGTGGTCACAGCCACAAGCCAGTCGTACCATAGTCCGCAAGTCTGGCCCTAGCTAATACTAACTAGAGCAAGTGCTTTGGTAGCAGGACGCATGGTATTCAGCATCCAAAATAGCAAAATCCTGGAAAATTGCTGCTTTTTCCTCCCACCCTTACTGGAATTCTGTGCGCTCTCTTCCCTGGCTCAGGACCCCAGCACCTCTTCCCACCCCCACCCCCAGCATTGACTCCAGCCAAGGCCCTTTAGAAACTTTCCAGGAGGGAGCATTTGCCTTCTCATTACTCTACCATGCTGCAATTCTGACCTTTAAACACCCAGGTCTTTCATTTTTAATCAAAACCAATTGGGAATAAAGGGGTCTGTGGGGGAGGACAGACTGCAAATGTCAGTCCAATAAAGGAAACAAAATCCGCTTCCTTTCTCCTATAACACACACTGCTGCTGAATTTCACAAACAGGCATTTAGCCCCAGAGAGCACAGACTTTGCCGTCACAAATGCCCCAGGTCTCCCTTGGGACGCTCCGCTGGATAAGAGCCTTGCAGTGGGGGTCAGCCAGTTGCCATGAGGCACGTGCCTACGGCTCCCAGCTCATTCCCACAGCTGCGAACTGTGCCCTGTCTTCCAGAGGTGCAGGCCCCCCCTCCTGAGCCTGAGATGAACGACACCGGTGCGGAGGGAGAGACTCCATTGCCAGCCCATGCCCAGATAGCAAAGGATGTGATGGAGAGATGTATCCATTTACTGTCTGACAAGAGTCTGCGGGTGCGGCTGAAGGTTAGCACAGTGCATGCACGACACCATACCGACAGGGAGCACCAAAGGGCCCAGCCTTGCAGAGGCTGAGGGTGCCCCATTATGGGGACTGTTACCTTGTGCTGGGGCGGGGTCACAGGATGTGCCAGACGTGCCGCTAGGATGAGGCCAGTCCCATCTTGACGTCTCACCGCTGCCAGGGCAGAGGCTGGCAAGCCTTAGCCTAGATGAAAAGAGAGGGAAAGAGGAGGCTGCCTTGCGCCAAGGAGACTGAATTCAGCCTCACAAACAGCTTCGTGTCAGGCATCAGAACTTGATAGCTTGTCCCGTGACAGGTAGAGCCCACCCATTCCTGCCCCCGTGGCTTTCCTCCCCAGCTCCCCACCCCCAGTTCAGGGAGAGGCAGAGGTGGATCCCATTGCTTTAGACTCTTCCATCCTCTGCTCTCCGGACAGGCAGGGGGGACTGTAGCAGCCTGTCAGAGCTGTGCCTTCTCCTTGTGCAGGTCCTGGACGTGCTGGAGTTCTGCGTGATTGTGCTGCATCTTCATGAAAACCATCTGCTTCCCATGGCTCATCGCGCCTGGCCAGCTCTCGTCACCCGGCTGATTAACGACGACCCGCTGGCGGTGCTCAGAGCCTTCAAGGTACGACGATGAATCCTGGCCAACGGCCTTCAAGCCAGAGCAAGCCACAGAGCTGGCGCCCTGCCACGTTCAGGGCTTGGGGGATGTAGAAAGGCTCACTGTACAGAATGAATTTTAAACACACCGTGCAGAGCAAAGGTGCTTCCCTGCACAGCGTAGGTTTGTATCTGCAGGTACACTCTTTTAGTGCCCTTTGCCCATGAACGAGATACTGATGCCCTCCCAGTGGGGAAGAGCATTATTAATGGTTATTTATTGGGTGCAGTGTGTTTGGCTGTGCAGGAATGGAAAGGAAGACCCATCCTTTTACAGCCTAAGGGGCTGACTGTCAGAGGCACGGTATACCCTCATGTGAGCTGTGGGTTCTGGCACCCCTGTGGGGACAAGAGGGTAATTCAACAGGCCCTACTCCTGGAGGGGAGGGGTTTCCTTGTGGCTGAGGCATTTGGGAGGTGGTTTTGCAGTTGCACTTAAGGCAAATGCTCAGGTTAATAAAAAGGTTAGAAACTGTTCCCACCCTCATCAGTCCTGCAGTGCACTCTGCCACGTTCCAGCAGCACCCTGCTCCCAGGAAGCCAGGCAATAAAACATCCATTTATGAGGATACCCGCAAGGTCACCAGCTCCCCAGGCTGACTTACCTTTCTTTTCCACCCAGGCCGAGGAGTATAAAGCCTTTGCAGTGACAAACGTTAAAATGCCTCCAAAAAAACCAACAGAGCCAGCACTCTAGAATTTCAGAGCTGCCCTATGATAAACTCCCAGAGTGTGCCTGGGGTAAAGGAAGAGACAAACCACCGTACAGAACAGATTTCCTTTTCAGATAGTCAAGGGATGATTATAAGCAGCAGGGAGGGCTTTTTAAAAAAAAAAATATGAAAAATCCTTTGAAAGTGTCCTTTTAAATTACAGAAGAAGATAGAAAATGCTGCAGTGTGGCATAACTGGACCATGCCCAATGCAGGACCCCAGTTCTACAAGCTGAGCCCAGGCTGAGGACCCCAGCATGGATACGTTTTCCACCCCACTCTCTAGGGATGAGTTAGCATAAGTTACATCATTTTCCTGTTCGTAACTCACAAACTAGTCCATTCACTGCCTGTGTGCAGTTGACCTTAGCTCCCCTTTGCTTGCTGGCATTGCGGACTGTTTTTGTGATGATGGCAGTTTGGCATCTTTTATCTGATCTCCGAGGTTCTTGCAGTTTTGAATTAAGCCTTGTGACCCACTGTGTGCTAAGGCAGCGATCGCCCAACTGCAGATGAGGAAACTGAGGGATGGAGAAGGTTACGTGACTTGCCCAAAGTAACAGGGACTCCAGGGGTGGGACCCGGCTCTCCCAGCCTCACGTTTGAAGCACAAATCCCTTTCTCCCCGCTCGGTTCTGCACTAGGAATACAGCCAGCAGGTTGCTGTGATAACGACAGGCCACGATCCAGGGATGAACTCCCCTTTCCTCTGCTCGCTGAGGGTGTTGCTGAGTTGTGCGTTCCCACTCTGCCCCTGCGCACTGCTGAGCTCCCCTCCCAGTAACCATGGGCTCAGTGGGGTTTCTTTGCTAGGTGCTATGTACCCTGGCCGAGAAGTGTGGTGATTTCCTGAGGCGACGATTCTCCAAAGACGTCCTGCCCAAGCTGGCCGGTTCCCTCGTCACCCAGGCTCCGGTCAGTGCCAGAGCCGGACCCGTATACAGCCATACTCTTGCCTTCAAGTTACAGCTGGCCGTGCTGCAGGGGCTGGGTTCGCTGTGTGAGAAGCTGGACTTGGGTGAGTACCAGGGAAGGACGAGGTCGGCAGTCTGAGATCTCTGCCCAGCCTTGCCCTCCTGTCTCTGATCTTTGTCCCTCTGCTCAGCAGGCCTCATCCGTCGCTCTTCACAGCGGCTAGGAAAGCCCATGCTCTGTCCCTGTCACGTGGGATTAATTTTCTGCCCCATCTCCAGCCTTACTCCAGCTCCGCCTATTAGAATCATAGAATATCAGGGTTGGAAGGGACCTCAGGAGGTCATCTAGTCCAACCCCCTGCTCAAAGCAGGACCAATTCCCAACTAAATCATCCCAGCCAGGGCTTTGTCAAGCCTGACCTTAAAAACCTCTAAGGAAGGAGATTCCACCACCTCCCTAGGTAACCCATTCCAGTGCTTCACCACCCTCCTAGTGAAAAAGTTTTTCCTAATATCCAATCTAAACCTCCCCCACTGCAACTTGAGACCATTACTCCTTGTTCTGTCATCTGGTACCACTGTGAACAGTCTAGATCCATCCTCTTTGGAACCCCCTTTCAGGTAGTTGAAAGCAGCTATCAAATCCCCCCTCATTCTTCTCTTCTGCAGACTAAACAATCCCAGTTCCCTCAGCCTCTCCTCATAACTCATGTGCTCCAGCCCCCTAATCATTTTTGTTGCCCTCCGCTGGACTCTTTCCAATTTTTCCACATCCTTCTTGTAGTGTGGGGCCCAAAACTGGACACAGTACTCCAGGTGAGGCCTCACCAATGTCGAATAGAGGGGAACGATCACGTCCCTCAATCTGCTGGCAATGCCCCTACTTATACAGCCCAAAATGCCGTTAGCCTTCTTGGCAACAAGGGCACACTGTCGACTCATATCCAGCTTCTCGTCCACCGTAACCCCTAGGTCCTTTTCTGCAGAACTGCTGCCTAGCCACTCGGTCCCTAGTCTGTAGCAGTGAATGGGATTCTTCCGTCCTAAGTGCAGGACTCTGCACTTGTCCTTGTTGAACCTCATCAGGTTTCTTTTGGCCCAATCCTCTATTCCAGCCGTGTCTCAGCATTCACCTCTCCCCATCAGAGCCCAACATGGAGGGGCTGGTGCCCTCGACTCCCTGGGAGACAAAGGGGTGAGGAGGGCTCCTGGGACCCGGCTGCTGGCCCTTCTCCCCCCTTGTCAGCCTGTCTCTGACCTGGTGAGAAGGTGTCACAAGGGGATTAGAACCCCAGAGCCCTGGCAGCCAGGCCTGGGGCCAAGCCCTGCTGCTCTCTGAATTAACCAAAATGAAGAGCTGGAATCCAGACATCCTTCCCAAACTCAACAGGCCGGTCTTGTTTTGGGATGACTCCATGGGTAACCATCTATTCTGGCAGATTTCTGGAGCATGCTGCTGTACACGGGGCGTCCCCAGGCCTTGTGGGGGAGGAGAGGCGAGTTTGCAGGGCTGAGAGCTCCTTTCCTGTCTTGATGTTTTCCTCGCCATACAGCAGGCCTCTCTAGGGGATGGGTAGGAAGAGCTCTGGCTTAGACTGTGAGAGGTGCAGAAGCCCCCGAATCCCATTAGCCAGTGTCAGTTATCTCCTGCCATTCCTTTCTGTCCCATTTCTGCAGGCGAGAGTGACCTGAATAAAGTAGCAGATGCCTGTCTGATTTACCTCAGTGCCAAACAACCCGTGAAACTGCAAGAGGCCGCCCGGAGGTAACGCTACACACACACAGGGTGTATTCTGAATGAGGGGAGGGAGTTAGGTGTCCCCTTCTCTTCTCCCCCTGCCCAGCGTATTCACACTGAAGCCTGCAGAGGAGGGTGTCCATGAGAGGTACCTTCTACCGCTGGTGAAATATGAGTCACCACCCAAAGGTGGAAGCGGAAGAGCCAGCCCATCTGCAGTGAGGAGTTTATTTTCTAAGTTTCTCTCCACTTGCAGGGAGGAGAATGTGCCTCATTTGCTTTACCCCAGCTCTGCACAGGGCTGTTCGCACGTTGGGGGTCTGGATTTATACATTAGAACGTACTTTGTGGAGTTGCTGCTTGTTTACCTGACTTCTCTTACTGGAGGGCTGCACTTTGCCTTGCTTTTGTCGGCCAATCTGCACACACCAGAGGCTCCTTGCATCCCTCCATTCCCCCACAAGCTCCCTCCCCATCTTCAGGGGCTCCTGGCAAACAAACACACACACACAAACACACAATGCCCCTGTGAGCTGCCTAGTGGCTCAGGTGCACATATACTAACATCTACAAAGTGTTCACAGAAGTTATACTTCAGGATAGACCAGATCCTGCCCTCCGGTGAGTTGCAAGCTTGTTACTGCAGTGAAAAATCACTGCTGCTCTATTGTGCCACCTGGAGAGCAGACAAAAGATCTCAGTCAATGAGATCTGCCCAGCTACAGAATACACAGGGTGAATAAGAACAGGGGTTCATTTTTCTGCCAGAGGAAAGGGGCAGAGGCTTCTCTCTCCCTGTGGAACTAGCCCCTCCCCAGTGTTAGCCTGGGTCTCACACAACAGGCAGAAAGCAGCCGGCATTGTGAGTTTGTCGGGTAGAATATTCCTAAAAGGGAAAAAACTAGCAGGCACCTTTTCCCTGAGCACAGGGCTCGTGGAGAGCAGGCACAGCATGAAAAGCTTTTGTGCAGTTGGCCAGCATCTCTGCCAGAGAGGGAAGCTGTGCAGATTTAAGCTCTCTCAGAAACTGCAGCCTTCCCCTCTTAATCTGTACTTGGGGAATGGGGGTTTATTTTTACCTTGGTGGCTGTTGTCCTTTTCAGCAGGCTCCAGTCCCTGTCTCCAATGGATTTGTCATCTGTGGGCCAAATCCCCTGAGTTAGCGGGAGCCCCTTTCCTCTCTGTAAGCTGTGCTGGGGCAGAAAGCTTAGCTCCAGGGTTTAGCAGTACGTTTGGCGCTTTAATCATTCCCAGAGCACCTTAAAACGCTGTGAAATAAAACAGGGATCTGTTGAATTAGGGACCTAAGTTGTGATCAGGTCATTGGAGCCTGCTGTACGGCATGCACAGAGGAGAGCGGAATTAAGGGCATGTGTAGCCTTTAACTCCAACAGTGCCTGACTTGACAGTTGGCCACGTAGCCTTTGTGTTCCCCTCGTACTGCCATTTTAGTTTTCTTTTGAAGATAAAGGTACCCAGGAGTGGGCACTATCTGGACTGGCCCCCGCCCCCGGAGCGCCAGTCATTCCGTACACCTGTATTGAACAAGGCAAGGCCTCACACCTCGCTCTGGTGGCCAGCTGGAGGTTAGCATCAGGCCCGGGCATGTGGAGATTTGATCTGGGCACATCTCAGCCCTTGAAGGTTTCATGAGTCTCGTTCAATGCACAAACCTTGGCAGGCTTTTTATAAGAAAATGGAGTTCGGTCCTGTGTCGCACTGCCTCCCCTGCTTTTGGACGCGGGGTTCACCGTTAACTGTACCACTAGCATTAGAAACCATTAGGCATGCATGACGTACTGTGTTCAAAGGGACATAACCTGGGTAACTCAAAACCCAGAACAATGGGAGGCACTGTTCCCTCGGTAAAAAGGCTCAGCCAGACTTCAGCTTCCTGTCACCAGACGTTTCAGCACTAGAGCTCTTTTAAAATTAAAAATGGATATATATATATATATATCTTTAAGTAACAAGGAAAGTATTTTCCCTTATTCCCTAGTGCTTGAAAATAGCCCCAGCAGCCGTCCGACTCAGCCTTTCACACCAGATCCCTTCACGTTTAGGCAGGGAGCAAGTCTGAAAATTACCAGCCGATTGGATCAAAAAATTCAAACTGTTCCGGTGCAGCTGAAAAGCAGGGTAATAACTAGACCGCCCAGGCAGCCTTAACCCTGGCGTGCTGACTAGAACCAGCTGGAGCAGTAACCAGCTCCAAGTATCACTAACCATTGGGTTATTGGAGTCTTACCCGTATCACGTGATTTGTGACCTGCCGAGGGTCAGATTGATAGTATCACAGGGTTACCAGGGACTGCAGGAGTCCTGGTGCAATCAGGTGCAACGCCTCTGACGTCCTGCATGCCAGCTGGGAATGCTTACACCCACCCAAGAGACGAGCGCAGGGGTCGGTGGGGTGGGAGAGGGAAGGGTTAAGTGGAGCCGTGGCCAAGCTGCTGCGGCTGCACAAAGCAAGTGCAGGACTATCCATCAGGAACATCACCCTGCCTGAGGGGGGCTGTTTGATCCGATGGTGGGAGCCGGTAGTTGAACTAGTGGGAGTTTGGGGACTGCGTTTTCGCACAGTGCCCAGCAGGCAGAAATAGCATCTGGCAAGAAGTGAGTCGCAGCACGGCTGGGGAGGGGGTACGGGGCAGCCAACAGGATGACAAGGTGGCTGTCAGCTGGTGACTATGCCCAGGCAGGGGCCATTGTCCCTGTAATACCCGAGGGGACGGAGGAGGGGAAGCTGCATGGCTCTGGATCCACCTGGGCCTGCTACCACTGTGGGTGAAGCGGCAGGAGACTCCTGGAAGGCCGCCTTTCCCTGTTCCTGCTCCGGTAGGGCCCTTGCGGCAGGGCAGGGCTCTTTTTAACTGGCCGTTCAACAGAGGCAAGCAAGGAGCCCCAGAGGAATCCTCCGCTTTGCCAGCCTTGATCATCTTGGCCCTGGTGCTTGGCAGGGCTCAGCTCGTGGGGAAAGGCAAGCCGGCGGAATAGCCTCGCTCTGCTCTGCACCAACATGATAAATTGTTCAGTGCCAATTATCTATTTTTGGACCTTTCAGCTCCCCAAGTCGATTACTGAGCAGTGAAGCCCCTCCCTCGCCTGGGTTTGATGGCTGTAGTTTATTGGACACGTATTGACAGCTGTCAGTCGCAGGCTGGGCTGAAGTGCTCTAAAACAGCCACCTGCGCCAAGCACAATTCAATAAAATCACATTTAAGTTTACAAAAAATCCAACCCCCTGGATTAACCCCAGGATTCTTTGCCATGGAAACAGAGGCCGTTTCTAAGCAACCTAAGAGTAAGTTTTAAAATGTAAAAGTCAAGTTGTTATTTAAGCTGCACAGCACTCCAGGTTATCAGGAGATAATCACTGGCCTGGGGCCATAATGGGCACACAGGGAGCTGAGTGCCTCCAGTCCTCTGGGAACCAGATAATGGTCTTGAGAGTTGCTCTCTCTGGAGCTGCTGATTGGGAAGTGGGGAGGAGAGTGGGACGTCTTTGTTGTGAACATAAGAGGTAAGACGTGTGTGTGCGTGCGGGGCGGAAAAGCTGACACTGGCTGGGTAATAATCCAGACAGTGGCTTCTGTGCTAGTCCCTGTTACCTGCTGTATTACTGATCCGTCCTGTCAGCACAGGCCGTGTAGAACGGGGCTGTTTGGATACAGCTTCAGCCCGTCGTTAAGCTAAGGGTGAGGCCCAATGGACGCGGCAGTGCACCCCAGGGATTTGTGGACTCCAGTCACTGATGGGCCTGGCTAAGACAGCACGTAGAGAGGAGAGACGGCACTGAATCCCATCAGAGAGCAGAGACTGCTCAAGCGTCTGCCCTAGCAAACCTGCTGCATCCTTACAATCTAACTTCTGGCTGTGTGATTCGTCCAGAAGGCTAGTGCCAGATTCTGCTCTTGCCCCAGTGTAAATCAGGAGCAATTTAGTTTAAGCCAGTGGGGTTGCACCAATCTAAAGCTAGGGTGACTGAGATCAGCACCGGGTGGCCAGTATCTGGCTGTCCCCAATGCGTTTTCCCGGAGCACCATGCACTGGTGCTGTCGCAGTCGGTCCCAGACCATCCGTGGTTTGGAAGTCAAGGTCACGTTGCATTCTGGAAGTACCACGCTGAGGTGAGGGGTGTTCAGTGTAGGTAATATTGACGTTGTGTCTTTTGGAGCCCCAGATGGGTTATAAGTTAATGATACAGATTGATTCTTTGGCTGTTTGTAGGGTAACGGGGGGTTACGCAGCAACAGGAGGATTACTTTGAAGTCTTCCTAGCATCTCCAGCTTATTCCTACACTTGTTCTAAGTACCCAGGAAACCCCTACCCCTTCAGAGCACAGGAGGTGTCAGAAAATGGAACTTTTCCCAAGCACTTCTGTCTAATTTAATTGCATAGGAAGTGTGCTGACTTCAGGCATAAAAGCCCAAGCAGGGGACATTTCTGATAGACGTGGGGCTCATGTTTGTGTGAATCACTTAGCAGAGGATCTTTGGTTTGCATTTCAGATGAGAGGAACAGTGAACAATGAAACAGAAACCTACTTACCTCTCTCTGCTTTCTCACAATTTCATTCTCCATTCCAATTATCACAGATACTGCTCTCCTCCCACACAACCCAGCTTCTTTCTGCACCTTCCCACGGCGAGGTGGAAATGATGAATTTGGGCATGCCAGTCTTTTCCTTGGCTATATCGTAAATACACGATGCTCCCCCTGCAAAACAACTATGTTAAATCCAGCTCAGGCTAGGAAGGTTTTAAGCTCTATTTTTTATTTAATATTTATCTAGTGCAGGGATGGGCAAACTTTTTGGCCCGAGGGCCACATCGGGGTTGTGAAATGGTATGGAGGGCCGGGTAGGGAAGGCTGTGCCTCCCCAAACAGCCTGGCCCCTGCCCCCTATCCGCCCCCTCCCACTTCCCACCCCCTGACTGCCCCCCTCAGAACTCCGACCCATCCAATCCCCCCTGCTCCTTGTCCCCTGACTGCCCCCTCTTGGGACCCCCCCGCCCCTAACCGCCCCGGGACCCCACCCCCTATCCAACCTCCCTGCTCCCAGTCCCCTGACTGCCCCGACCCGTATCCACACCCCCGCCCCTGAAAGGTCCCCCGGGACTCCCACGCCTATCCAACCCCCCCCCCCTTCCCNCCCCCCCCCCCCCCCCCTTCCCATCACCTGACCTCTATCCACACCCCCATCCCCTGACAGGCCCCCCCGGGACTCCCACACTTATCCAACCCCTCCCCCCAGAACCTCCACCCCATCCAACGCCCCCTGTCCCCTGACTGCCCCCTGGGATCCCACGCCCCTTATCCAACCCCCCAGCCCCCTTACCATGCCACTCAGAGCAGCATGCCTGGCAGCCGCCCTGGCCGGAGCCAGACACGCTGCTCGCGTGGCTGCGGGGGAGGGGGAACGGCGGGGGAGGGGCTGGGGGCTAGCCTCCCTGGTCGGGAGATCAAGGGCTGGGCAGGATGGTCCCACGGGCCGGATGTGGCCCGCGGGCCGTAGTTTGCCCACCTCTGCGCTAGTGTGTGCACAGGGTGCTTCACAGCAGGCAAAGCTGAGGGTCCCTAAAGAGCTTATGATCAAAGGCCCTGATCCTGCAGTCAGATCCTCACGGGAGGAGGCTCCATGGCTGCAGCTCTCATTACATGATCAGGGCTGAGGGCAGATTTGTAGGTCTTGGAGGGGCCTAAAGAAGCATGTAGTCACCTAGTGTGATTTTCAGAAGTGTCTAACTCCCTTTGGTTTCAATGGGAATTGGGCACAGAGGCGCTTTGGAAAATCCCCATTAGGTGTCTCTGCATCTTTAGGCACTAAAACCTTGGCCTTAATCCTGCCAGATGCTGGGCACCCTCAACTGCCATGGACTCTCCTAGGAACAGGTCATGCTTAGCCCCTCGCGGGAGGAGGGCCTTAGACAGTGCTGCCAACGTGGCATGTCAATTCCCGTTTCCTTTAGCCTAGCCTGTGGCCCAGGTATGGAGATTAGTGCCAATTAAACCCAATCTGCCTCCCATGCATCAAAATCCTGACAAACCAAGTCAAACCCAAGGTGATTGACAGCAGGAGAATTAACAGAAGAAATAAATAAATACAAGGACTCATGCAAATTAGCCCTTAGCCTCGTCACGCCCCAGCAGCCCCTGCTCTCCACCAAGGTCACGCTCAGCGTCTCCTTCCCGTGTCAGAGGCTCTGACATTGAACCCACAAGAAATTCTCATGCAAGGTTCCCACACCAAACTTAACTCCCCCGCCCACCTCCCCTCCCCTTTCATATTCAAATTCAAGATGGAAGCCAGGCACACAGCAGCAAGAGCCATACAAAAAATTGCCACTTTTCTGTAAAATGAAGTTTGTTACCGTTTTCTGCCCCATGAAATGTGGGGGGGTAGCTGGAAAAATTCAGAGGCAGCCAGCAAGGTCTCTGCCTGGGGGGAGAATGTTTGTAGCAACAAGTGTTCAGCTCCTGGAACCACTGCCCAGCCCAGCCCAGCCCAGCAATCAGACCTGGCCTCTAGGGCAGGCTCTGCAGTTCTCCCTTCCCAAGCAGCCATCTTGTCACCTTGCTCCTAAGCACCTGTGCAAGGGGAGGGGGCAGCTGAGCTGCGGTTAACCCCTTGCTCTCCAGGGACCAGGTAGTACCTTTGCACCTTATCTCACATGCTCTCTTTAAACTGACGTTTATTTGCTGGTAGAGACCAGGTCCAGGACGTACCGAACACATAAGCCATGTCCAGGATTCTAGAGTAAACTCAGCACCGTTTGTGCCCCATCTGGGTGGGTTTATTTCTAAAGTCTCTCTCCAGCAGCAGCAAGAAATTAGCACATTTCCTCTTGGAAACTCAAAGTGCTGATTGGCTTAATCCAGGGTGTCCTCTGTGTTACCATGTGCAACCTCCCTCCACTGGTGCCTGCTTACATCAGGCTGGGATTGGCCTTCCCACTGGGCCAGGTGCTCAGCTGGTGTAAAGAGCCGTAGCTCCATTGGCTTCAATTTACAGCAGCTGAGTTAGCACCGCCCCTTGTAATGCTGGGAGCTCTCCGGCCCCGAGACCAATTAGTCACCGACCGCTTGTTCGTTAATATCGTTTTGCTGAGAATAGTGACTAGGTTTCCCGCCACTTGCCAATAAACGTGAAACGGTTGAACTCTGTTTCCGTCGGGCTTAGCAGCCATCTTATGGCCCTGCTTATTGCTGAGGCTGTTACCTGCCCTGGTGGGGGAAGATCAGACAGCCCCTCCTCTGACTCTGCTTTCCTTTCTTCCCACGTCCCCCCTGAAGCGTTTTCCTCCATTTGATGTGTGTGGACCCTGACGCCACCTGGCTCTTGCTGAACGAGATCTGCTGCCCTCTCCCGTATGAGCCCCCCCACCCCAGCCTCCAGCCGGTGAAGCTAGGCGGGATGGGGAGACAACGGACCGAATTCACCGACAACGTGCTGGGCCTGCTGGGTGAGCTGCAGCGACGGGAGACAGCAGCGTTTCAAGCCGGGCCCCAAGAGGCACCTGAGCCGCAACCCCCCTCGCTGACCGAGGCCCTGGGATAGCGGCTGGGGGGAGCGAGAAACCGCTGGTGTAAATGCAATGCTGTCTAGGAACATCCCATCGCCTCAGACTGAATCGCTGCGGGGGAAGATGAGAGCTGCTCCTGGCCTGAGACTCGGCTCCATGAGGGCAGAGTTTACAAAGGCATTTGAGGGCGTTAGGTGTAGCACACACCGGGCCTGCACTCCCCTGCACACACGTGGGGCCGAAGAGACGTGTGCATCTCAGGCTCTTTTGTGGCTAAAGAAGGAGATTGTCAGGACGCTCCCGTCCCTATTATCAAAACGCTGGGCTGCTGCCTGGGGTCTGGGCAGAATGCCCCTGCCAGCGCTGCCCCAGGCCAGAGAATGCAACTGGCTCCCTCCCCTGCTTCCAACTGCTTCCCTCCCCTACCTCACATCCCCTTCTTCACTGCTTGTAAATGATGGCCTGAAAACTTGAATTCAAATTTCCTCCCCTTGCTGACCGTAACTTCTCCAATATGGCAGAAACTCTCTTCGGGGTTAGAATTCTGTCTCTAGCAGTGCTTCATATTAAAGAAACAATGTAAAAAAAATCATGTTTCAAAGGAAATCCCTCACCTGCGCTTCTGATAAGAGCTGAGATGATCAAACCAGCAGGGATTTTCCTAAAGTCCCTTTTAGCAGCATTGGGGTAGTTTTATGTTTTGCAGTTCACTCACTTTGGGCAATAAAACGAGACTGGCAGGTTTTACTTCCCAGGTCTCTTCCTAGATTTTTCAGGGCAGAAGGGACCATTGTGATCATTTTGCCCTGTGGTTTTCAACCTGTGGTCTGCGGAACCCTGGGGGTCCACAGACTAGGTCTAAGATTTCCAAAGGGGTCCACGTTTCCAGACGAAATGTTTTATGAGTCCACAAATGTAAAAAGGTTGAAAACCACTGATCTAATCTGACCTGCATCACAGGCCAGAGAACATCACCCAGTAATTTCTGCATCAAGCCCATAACTTGTGGTTGAGCTAGAGCAGATGTGTTAGAAAAATATCCAGTCTCGACTTAAAGACGGCAAGTGTTTAAGGATCCCCCACAGCCCTAGGTGAGTTGTTCTGATGGTTAATCACCCTGCCCTTTAAAACACGGTGGGATATTTCTAGTCTGAATTTGTCTAGCGTCAACTTCCAGCCCTTGCATGTTGTTAGGCCTTTTTCTGCTAAATAGCCATCGCCTAGTAGCAGACTGTTCTCCAAGTAGGCTACGTGTAGACTGTGATCAAGTCACTATTCAGCCTTCCCTTGGATAAACTAAAGTGAGCGTCTTAAGGCGCTCACCATAAGGCCTGTTTTCAGACCTCAAATCCTCCTTGTAATTCTTTTGTGCATCCCTTTAAATATTTCAGCATCCTAAGCCTATGGGTCCTGAGTAGACTCTTTGTAGTTCAAGTATAGCATAGTGGTGCTCATTATTTTATGGCACCTGGAAGTGCTGTTTGTGCACCGAGGGTTGTACCATTTCGGCACCGCATCACCAAGTGTTGTTTTGTTTGCTTGCACGGGTATTGCCTGTAGGCAGCAGCTAGACTGCAGAAATGATTCTTAATCAGAAAGACTGAGGCCTTTCAAAGGAAAAAATTGAACATTACTGATGATACAAACTGCATCACAGCTGACACTGAGCATTCAGGAACAGCATGCAGATTCCCTGCAAGCACGGTACTACATCCCACATTCTGTTACCATGAGAGGAGGAGATGGAGGAGAGAAGTAAGATTCAGAGAAGCAAAAACAGGTGTAATTTAAGCAGGGAAAGGAACATGACTAAGGTCTTGTTATGTTTCCCCTTGGGCCTACACTACTGCACTAGCCCAGTGATGAGGTTCACAGCATTGCAGGCAGACATTAAAATAAGAGCAAAGACCCTGTTGCATTAATGAAAACTGAACAAAACCTTTTGGATTCATGTTGGGTTTTGTACACTATTTTTTCTTAAACCTAAATTTGGCAGCTAGACTAGTGAGTGGCAATTAACCCAGTGATATGGCTGAATATCACTCGCAGCCTAGTTTGAACTGCTTTTTTTTGCTGATGATGTTGCTTGGGGTCTGGCTTCAAACATCAAACTACACCCAGCATTAGCTGGTTTTTCTGCACCATTAATTTGTTAGGAAATAAAATATTTGTGCCTTTTATTTCTTTTCTTTTTTTATCCACATCCCAGCCCTTGGTTTTGTTCAATGTCTCAAGGACAGTCTACTGCCTTTTTTTATATCCAGCTGTTTAGAATTCCTACCAGCTGTTTCTGTTCTAAATAGGTTACGTTCTGAAGCTATGCAACTTGACCATGTTGTAGGTTACATTCAGGTAGTGACATCTCAGCGCTTACTCTAAATCCCATATTGAGGTGTTGGGCGCTGTTGGCCCTACCCCTTTGCATGTGTTAGACTGGGGCCGTGAGGACTGATTCTCCACTGCTTTGCAGCTTGTGCAGTAACTTACGCCTGTGCAAAGTGGCTGGAAACACGCGTGAATTCAACACTCACTCACTCTAGAGGTAGCAGCGGCATTGGTGGTAGCTACACTACATAAACGGCACCACAAGGGGCAAGGACTCCTTTCCTCCGACAAGTCTCGTGGCCAAGTTGGTGCACACGTCTAAAACAGAAAATACAAGTTTAAGCCCAGAAGTGACTGACTGACTGTACGTACAATACAGATAAAGTGCAGTCAGATCCTACCTCCTGAGAGGTATGTAGCCCTGCAAATGATTAGTATGGCTCCTGCTGAGACCTGTCGGCACGCCAGACAATACATGGCATGCCTTCCAATTCTGTACCTTTCTAAAGCCCTCTGGGCCATGTGATTGGATTGGAAGCAGTGTCAGCACCGCCATTCCTGAGGAATGCAGAAAAGAGGCTGCATTGCAGGCGATCATGCAGAGAGGTGTTGGAGTCCAGCGGCAGGCTGATTACTTTATAAATGACACTCTTTTCCCTTCCCCGTTTGGTGATGGGGTTCTGAAAGGTCCTTAGGGGAGCGTTCATTGGCTCCCAGGTCCTGCCAGGGGGACTTTACAAGAACAAAGGCCGGGCGTTGCATTTCCCTTTCCAGTGGCCAGTTCTCTTGATTAGCAACCTATCTCCTGCCCACCCCCCACCCCCATTCCCTGCGCCCGCCACAAAGCACCCTCAGCATGTCTTTGAATCTTCCCAGTGCCACCCAGCTGCTGCGTGCCAGGCTGTCTGGGGCAGAGCGTAGGGTGAAGAGGGGGGTGTCTGAGCGCTCCCTGTGGACGGAGTGGGTACACAGCTCTCACCAGGACGCAGCGCCCAAGCAGCTCACTTGGAAACCAGAAACAACAAACCAGCAATTGGGAGAGGAGGGAATGAGGCCTGGCCAGGCGCAGCGTGGGGGCCGCTGGGCAGCTGCAGCCTGACTTTTTGTTCTGCGTTTGTACAGCTCCTAGCACAGTGGGGTCCTGGCCCATGACGGTCTCCTAGGCGCTGTGATAATTCAAATAATTCCCTTGCACACTGCAAACACGAACCTCACAACCAGGTGGGATCTTCTGCCTACAGAGCCGAGCTCCCAGCACCATCCTGCTCAGCTGGCTCGCTGCTCTGTCTGTGGGGGGGAAATTCACCCCTGGGCAGAGGAAGGGGACAAGGCCCAGAGGCCGGAAGCGGAGTGAGTTTCAGCTTGCAGGAAGGGTAGCGGAGCCAAGCTCACGCATACTGTGGTGCCCTCTCCCCCGTGGCCGCAGGCAGATGGTGCCTCGAATCGTGTCAGCTCAAAGCCAGGGCGGAGGGAGATGGCTGGCGGGTGAGACTTACCGTCACTGGCTGTCCTGGAGAAACTGCAGAGCCTTTGAACGCTGGAAAGCCAGGGCAGGCGCTAAACACACCAGGCCCCAGTGTCCTCTCGCAGGGGGAGAAGGGGGCCCCTTGGCCCTATGTGTAGCCATGGCCAGCGCTGTGCCAAACGCCAGGCTCTGGGCAGAGCCAGGGCAGAGTCTAGCCAGGGCTCCTGTAGATGGTGCTGCAAGCAAAGAATTCGTCTGAGGTAAAACGCCTCCGGCCCTTCGCCACTCGCTAATTGTCAGAAACAGCAGGAGCCAGGCACCAGGGTCAGGGGTCTGGGCAGCCCCGGCTGCTGCAGGGGACGCCTGCCCCAGCAGTAAATCTTCCCTTCCCGGGCGGTGGGCTTGGGGCAGGGAGGAAGGTGCGGCATTGTCGCACTGGGGCTGACGTGAGACAAAAGGAACTGGAAAAGTTCTCGTAATTACCATCTGCCTTCCCTGGGTGCTAATGCTGGTGGCAGAGGAACAGCTAAAACCCAACCCCCCTGTAATGTTAACGTGGGCTTCCTGGTGACCTAATGAAACAGCCTTCTGGTCTGTAGGTGAAACGACCATTTACCACTGGAAACCCACTGAGCTGCGCGAAGGCACAGAGACTATGTGACTCGCGTTTGACCCGGAAAAGCTGCTGCTGGTTTGGGGCGGCGCCTATCCTCTGCATCCCTAGCCGTCGGGAGAGCATCGCTCCTCCACAAGGATTTCTCCCCCAGGAGCCAAATTCAGCAGTGACGTATCGTACATGCGTGGAGCCATGTGCTACTCATGGGCAGGGTGGCTAAAGGCCAGGGCTCTGCCACAAATAACTGTGTCCAAAGCCGCCCACAGACACATCGAACGCAGCCAAACCCGGCGGTTACGTCAGTCTAACGGAGACACCGCAGCAGGCCCTGTGTTGGGCACAGGTGTTCATGGCCAGGCCTGGCTTAGTTGGGGAAGAGCGGGAAGTTGGTTTTGCCAGCTCATCAACCCACCTCTTTGCTCTGCTCCTGTCCCTGAACCGCTGCCCAGCCACTCGCCTTGTGAAGAATTCGGCAGCCACGTCTGACAGCAAATGGGCTGTAGTCGCCTCTACACCCAGCCGCAATGGCCCAGCCAGCGCGGGGCCACGAGAGGTCAAGAGGCTTTAATCATAGACTCATAGAACTTAAGATCAGAAGGGACCATTATGATCATCTAGTCTGACCTCCCGCATGATGCAGGCCACAAAAGCTGACCCACCCACTCCTGAAATAATTCTCACCCTTGACTCAGCTGTTGAAGTCCCCAAATCTTGATTTAAAGACTTCAAGTAGCAAATAATCCTCCAGCAAGCGACCCCTGCCCCATGCTGCGGAGGAAGGCGAAAAATCTCCAGGGCCTCTGCCAATCTACCCCGGAGGAAAATTCCTTCCCGACCCCAAATATGGCGATCAGCTGAACCCCGAGCATGCGGGCAAGACTCTCCAGCCAGACACTCAGGAAAAAGACTTTCAATATCCCAACATTTACCATCGGTACTAACTACCAGCGGTGGCACATAATTGACCTATTGTGTAAATCAAGTTATCCTATCAAACCATTCCCTCCATAAACTTATCAAGCTTAATCTTAAAGCCGGAGAGGTCTTTCGGGGCTGTTCACAGTATTTAACCACAGCTGCAACCACAACAATCAAATTAGACTATTGCCCTACGTTGGCAATACTGACTACAACTAACCCCCCCAGAGGAGCGGCTGCTGCAAACCCCAGGCTCCGTGGTGGGGTGGAGCAGGTGGGTTGGGGCCAGGGCAGAGGCTCATTAGTAAAGTAGCGGGCGGGGAGGGGGGGCAAACTCTTGCTATATCCGCGTAAGCACCAATATCAGAGGGCAGGACCCCCGGCTCTCGGGCCCTGACAGCCTCTCGCTAGCAGAATACAAGTGCTGTCTCCTTCACGAGCCACTGAGCGTCATTCCCGGGCCCCTTGCCCCAGCTACAGCGCTTGTCCGGAGGTGCTTGCAGGCTGTCTGTCCCCACTGATTGCCCTGTCAAAGCCCCGTGCACCTTTCACGGCATTAAAGCCCTAGACTGGCAAGCCGTTAAACTTAAAAAGGTTATAAATAATTCAGGGCATTAGAACCGGCTCTGTCCCACCTCCGCTAGGCAAGGCCCTGAGCTTACGTGGCCACTTTAAGGTCTCCCCAAGGCTTCCAGTACAATTTTCTTTGACCTTTAGTTAAATTCCAGCTGTACCAGGCAAGTGGTTCTTGCTGGTCCTCAGGTGGCCACTTACGAAAGTTTTAACTTTATATTGCCATTAACGATCATTCCTCAGGCCCCCACAGGGGAAGAGAAGCAGCATGAGCAGTGTCAGGCTCAGAGGGGTTCTCTGGATCACAGGCCTCCTGCTGCTCTGACACTTTCAATAGAAACCAAAAAGGGTTTTGAATAATCCCTAATATCCGCCCACTGTGGGTAGACGCAGCTAGTGGCAGAGATGGGGGTCAGCCCAGCGCCTGAGCTCCCACAGGACTGCAAAAGCTGCTGTGGTTTAAAATTACTCTAGAGCCATGGGGGCAGAAAGCGGGAACACCATAGAACTGCGTTGGAGTCAATGGGGAAATGGTCTTTAAAAAGCCGACAGCAAACAGCGCCTACCAAACCTGAACGGGGCTGTTAATGTCCACCCCGCCTTGCTTTTATCACCCATCTACACATTCATACACACAGGTGATTCCACAGGCAAACAGGCAGTTGCATACGGGACCAAGCAGTTAGGTGCTTCCAAAGCATCACACACAGATGCCAGTGCTGTGCACCCAAATTCACTGCATGTGCAAAAGTGTGTGCGCAGAATTGGTGGTTGGCTCCAGCCAGTTTGGGCCACAGTCGCCGAGCGCCTGGGCTAATGGAGCAGCGCCCTTGGTTGATGGCAGCAGGGCTGTTTTTACACATACTCTCCAATGCCTCTGTGGATCTATGTGCTGCAGACGTGTCTCCTGACAGGGGATTGATTTTTCATAGACAGCTTCTCCATCCAGGTCGTTGGCGTATGTGACGCAATGGGGTTTCTCTGGGCTTCATGGATCTATTGGAAATTCTTAGTGGCCGCAGTCTCTGCCCAGCATCCTGTGTTTCTTTTGAAGTGGCTGCCGGGGCAGGGAGGCTGGCCTTTCTCGGGAGCAAGCTGTGCAGCTCCTCTCAGCTTCGTTATCACCCCTGCTTTAGTACAGGCAGAGTAAATTGCTTTTGTTTGCAGCGGGCTAATGGTCAGAAAAGGGACTCTGTGGAAATGACATTTTCATGGTGCCTATTTATTCCCCACCAGTGACTTGCATATTAAGTTTGTTCAGTTTACAAACCAAACAAGGGGGGGGGGGAGGGGGAGGTTATCTAACTGCTGGCACTTAAGCTCAGCCCTTTTTCTAGTACCTGAAATGAGCTCTTTCTGCTGCATATACCCGCAGCAGCCGGCACCAGTGATGATAACTCTGCAGCCAGACCTCAGCTGGTAGTTTTGATGCTAATGCACGAGGCAGAATAGCAAAGAGCAGACGGAAGGGGAAAGGCTAGTGGGGCTAGCTCACAGGATGGGGACTCAGGAGACTGGGATTTCATTCCTGAGCGTGTGCAAATTACTGAACCCCTCTGCTGCAGCCTCCCCAGCTGTGAAATGGATTTAACGCCTCCTAGCGCCCAGGGCTGTTGTGACCTTAGCACGGGGCCCGCTGGGGGCAGGCGCGTTGTACGTGCCAGCAGGTGGGGCTCAGCAGTGCCGGCTCTCGGGGGACAGAAAGCGAATCTGCTCGGACTCCTGAGACGCAGAGGGGGCACCGGGACGATGCCATGCTTTAGAGCCCCTTCCCTGAGCATGCCCTTTGTCCTGTGCAGCGCCTGAGCTTGCTGGCCCATGGGCCGGCCAGGAGAATAAGTAGCCAGGGAGAGCAGGAGGGAGGAACTAAAGCCCGGGGGGTATCGGGGGCTCCAGAACCCAAAAGCAGCATCACACACATGTCCCATGTCTGGAAACAGCACCTGTCCCTGGTGCCTGAGCGGCGGCACCGGCTCCAGACGGGCTGATTTCCCTGGAAGTCCAGCCGCAGACAGAGGACCTGTCCCACCTCCCGGGGCACCTCGTCCCCAGACGCCTTTGTCGGTGGAGCCCTGCGCGGACACACCATTTGGATCCGCGAACAGGCGGGTGTGGATGCCCATGGATATGACGTGGAGATCCGCAGACTTGCAGGACTCTATTTGTCGGGCGCGCCCTTTGACCCTGTGGAGAATGGAAAACGCACCAAGCTGCAGGAGAGCTCCTCCTCCCCATCGGCTCCATCCCGGGGAGCTGCTCTGCACCCATTCCAGTGTGGCCGGTGCGAAGCACAGGCAGTGCCCTCAGGCCAGGAGCTGCAGGGGCTGGGTGTGCTTAGCATGTGGACTGGCCTGCACCTGAGCCCCGTCTCCACTCGAACACCAGGAACCCCACAACGCCAGTCAGTGCCGAGGCCTACGGACAGTGCCCCAAGCGAGCGATACGGCAGCCAGCTCCTGCACCCGCTTGTCCCGCAGAGACTCCTGCAGAATCTAAACCAGGCAAGGGGGGAAATCCTTCCTGCGCTGCTCCTTCGCCAGAGCCCAGCAGCAGGTGCAGGGAGTTTCAGACATGGCCCTGGTTTAAGGCTGGCACGCAGCTGGCAGCCGAGCTGGGGCATCTCTCTGCTCTGGGACCTCTGCGGTGCATGTGGCAGGCATGCCAGGGTTACCAGTTGGTGGTAGAGCTGCCCAGCCATTGCCCAGCAGGAGTTTGGTCCTGTGTTCTAGGGGTTGTCCCGTGCTCTCCTGCTCCAGCAACCAGGGGGGCAGCGTGCCGGGAGCTGGAACTGTCTCTCCTGCTCCTGCAGGTTCAATTAAACCCAGGGAAATGAATCTCTCCTAACACAACCAGTTGTTGGTTTTACTAACTCACCTCCAGGTTCTCAGGCTATTACTCCAGACACCACCATTTATTTACTCTCATTTGTTCTGCGGGGATTCGCAGCCCTGGGTCGCTCTTGAGGCTGCTCTGATTCGCTTTCTTTGCCAGCCTTTGTCGATTAGTTTCACTATTTTTTTTGCGCGGGGGTGTGTGTGTGTGTGTTTTTTCCCTCTCTCTCACAGGAGAGACGCCTGCCTCTGACCAGAGGTATCAGAGCAACACAAACGCACCAGGGGCTGCTCTTATTGCTAGTGGGAGAGCTGGATTTCCTGCTAAAACTACCAGTCCCGGGAGCTGGTTAATATTTCTTTCCTGGCAAAGTATCCTGTGTATTTGTAGGGTTCTGCACAGTTTCCTCCTGTGGTATTGTGGACAATGCCAAACTTGATTGGGTGGTGGGAGGAAGGGGGAGGGAAGGGATAGCTTTTATTACTGTCCTTGACTGCGAGCCGTGTGCTCTGCCTCTCTGCCTGGCTTTAACTGACTGGCATTGGCCCTGGGGGATTTTTTAATGTATTATATACTTTGCTAAGCCATGGCCCTAGAGCGCTGGAGAAGTGCAGTTATGTGACCCTGTTAGCAGAGCCATCAGGAAACTGGTTTCATGCAACTGGATTTCTGTAGCCACCTGGCACAGACCAGGGCCAGCTCCCCACCCTCCCCGGCACTGTGCCTGGAGGGAGCTCCCGAAGCCCAGGGTCTGGCTGCAGGACGCAGCATGGTGAGGCTGAGGCTTCCCATCAGCAGGGCACGCAGCGAGGCAGGGACCCAATGGAAACCTCTCCAGGCGCAGCAGAAAATGAAGCGGAGAGAATTAATCTGAGCCTCTTACTTTGTCCTGTAAGTAGCTGCACAGCTCTGTACGCCAGCTGGTACCAGGAACTGGTCAAGTTTTCAGGGTAGCGCCCGGGTCTCCCCACAAAGGGTCCAAATTCTGCCCTCTGCTGTGTTGCTGTTCCCCAGCACTGGCTCTGCAACGCCCTTAGCAGAAAGCCGGGGCCTCTCTGCACTGGGGCCTGAAGAGCCCATGGTGCGCAGGTAGACGCGCAGGAGAGAACCCCGGTGTCCTGGCCTCACCTCCCTCCCTTTGCTGTAAAGCAAGTGCTCCCAGCACGTGGCAGGCCAGAGCCCCGGTATGAGAACGCAGAGCTCCACGGCTGGGGCGCGCTGGGCTCAGGTGCCCAGAGACCCACCGCGTCACGCTGGCGGGTGGGTGGGGCAGTTCACGCTGGCTAGGAGCGCGTTTTGGCAGAGCGGGATCGGGAGGAGTTTGCTGTTACCAATAGGGCCATGGGGGCAGGGCAGGAGTTTGGACACGAGGCACTAGCTGCCCATGTCACCGTGCGCACGTGAGGGGGGAGCTCCAAGCGCAGCTCCGCATTGCACCCCCAGCAGGCTGTACGGGGGCAGGGCTGGGGGCTGCACAGCTCAGGAGACATTTCCCAGCAGACCAGGCTGAGCAAAAACCCCTCCCGAGGGCTCTGGTGACATCAGAACAAATCCCAGACTCACCCTGCGCAGAGCTTGCAGCCAAACGCCCCAAGCCAGCCCCGAGAGCGCAGCTCCTGTCTCCCCAAGCGCCCTGCACAGGATCATGGCCTCCTGGTGAGGCTCTGAGCCGAAGGACTGCCAGCTGCAGCTGATCGCCCAGCTGGGGCTCATAACCCTCAGCTGGGATTAAAGTGCTGCTCTGCAGCTTGGCAGGGCCTGCAGCTGGGACCAGCACCGGGCCAGGGTGCGTCATGGCTGTGGGGCACCTCCAGGGGGCACTGCCACGGGGCGGGGGGAGGATGCTGTCTCAAATGGTACCCTGCTCAATTATATTGCCCAGTGTCGATTAAAGGGCCCCCTGTAAAACGCTGCTATGAACAGAGAGGCGGAGGCTGCGTTCATTTAAAGAGCTTTATTTGCTTCAGCGGGTCTGCAAGTCACAGCTTGGATCATGTGGTGCATGGGGAGGTTAGAGCAAGAGAGCAGCTGAGATCCCCTTTCCCCTCCTGTGTGATTGCAGGTCAGGGGCCCACGGCCTCCCGCCCCCGCCCGGAGCTGCTCTGGCGGGCTGCAGCGCACCCCCCCGCGGATGAGCGGCGCACATAGAAATACTAACGCGTGCCCCGGGAACCAGGGCTGGGCTCGGCCTGTCGTATCCAACAACCAAGGGTAGGAAGTCTCGGCACCGGGCTGTGGCTGGAGCCCACCCCCCTCCCTGGGCAGGGGAACGGGGTCGACAGTGGGGGAGGGTCAGCCTGAGCCCTACAGCAGGCTGGGCACCAGCAACGGTCCTCAGGAGCCAGAGCCAGGCCCGAGCCCCTCCCCCCTTCGCCATGAAATGCAATGAGGAAATTGGGGGCAGTGGGTGCAACACCTCCCGAAAGCTCTTAGGCCCCAGGGTTGGCAGAGCCCTGCGCTTCCCCACAAACCAGCCCACCCCGGCCCCACCTTTTATCCAAATGAAATCTAGGCAGGTTGGCGCCCCTTAAAACCAGCTGGGCTTCCCATTCAGAGTGCCCCTCTCTTCCTCCCATGCCCTCAGAGACCGGCCTCCTCAGCCGGGGGCGGGGGGCGGCAGCCTGGAGGAGGACGAGGTAACTTTATTTACAGTCTATAGGAATGAGCGACATAAGCTGTATCCACACAACTGGATCCGACCAGAGTAACTACGCTGGGTCTCTCGAGGGAGGGAGGACAGGACTCATGGGGCAAAGCAAAGGGGAGTGATTGCGATTCCCACATACAGAGAGACCCAGATGGGTTCACGAGAGTCAGAAAAAGCTAGCACTGCGAGACGGGTGTGAGCAGTCGGCACACACTAAACCTGGCACAAAGCTGGAAGCCCTGGCTGCACGCGGCACACCAGGGGGAACGATGCGACCAGTGGCCGTATTCCATGGAAATGAGCCCCAGCCCCTCCCCTGGGCACAGACAGCAGGGAGAGCCCCCCCTTACAAGCTGATGGCACCGGGGAAGTTCCCCACTTCTGGTCACACCCTACTTGGGAACAGAGAGGTCCCATGGCTGCATTCGAGTCCTGGAAACGGCACTGCATCGGCTCAAGGGTATTTTTAAAGAAATTAAAAACTCCATCGCTACATGGCAGGGTGGGGAGAGAGGGGTACATGCGAGAGTCACAGAGTGTGTGCACACGTTAGTCTCGGATTCGGAGCAGTAGATTTCCATCGACCCGGTGCCGGTCCTCGTGCACTCCTCCTCTGCCCAGTCTGGGGTGTGAAGGGACGTGTGTGTGTGTCTCTCTGTGTGTGTGTGTGTGTGGGGGGGGGGGGGGGGGGGGGGGGGGGGGGGGGGGGGGGGGGGGGGGGGGGAATCCAGCAGCCCGTTCCGTGCCACGCCGGCTCAGTCTACAGCAGGCAGGAGGTGTCTGCCGCCCGCTTCCTCAGCTCTTTGCCCATTTTGTGGTGGTGGTGCTGGTGGTGGGAAGGGGCACCGCTCAGTCTGGCGTGGTCAGAGAGCTGGCCGCCCAGCAGCTGGGTGTCTTGCACGTGCCTGGCGGAGGAGCCGTGGTGGGGCGCCTCGGAGCTCTCCTCCGGCTCCACCCGCAGGTAGGCCTTGACCTTGTGGTGCCGGGCTTTGCTGTCGCTGAAGTCGATCACCCGGCACTCGTACGTCCCCTCGTCGGTGGGCTTCACCCTGGAGAGCCGCAGCTTGTGCGAGATGTTACTGCCGACCACCTTCACCACCTGGCGGGGAGCGGGAGAGAGCACAGCACTGAGCGCAGAAGGGCTCTGAGAACAAGCTCCCCTAACCCCCACTCCGTGCCTGCTTCCCCACAGCCCCTAGGCGGGGCAGCCCGTCCCTAGCCCCCCACTCTCCAGCACACCTTTCTTTGCAATGCCCCACGCAGCGGTGGGTTAACCACTGGAGCAACGGGGGACCCGGGAAAAATGGGCACCCCCACGTCCCGACCTGCTCTGCCTGTCCGGCGCTCCTGTCAGGGAGTGGGGTCGGGGTGCAGGGGCTGTCCACCCGCCCAGCCCGTCTGCTGGGGTGCAGGGCCCCCGCACGCTGACGCCGCTCCCCAGCAGGAGCACTGGATGGGCAGAAGCCCCCACCCCCCGACCCCATTTCCCCGGCAGGAGTGTGGGGAGAGGGAGGGGCCCGCACTTGCTCTGGCCCAGGGCCCTACAAAACCCGAATCTGCCTCTGCCCCCAAGGAGGGCGCCAACAACTCGGGGCTGGGTGGGGCCTTACGCTTCAGAGTCAAAGCTGCTCCCAGGCTCCGCTCTTGCTCTGGGCAGGGAAAATCAGTTGCTGCAGCCCTTGAAAAAGCCTTCCCCAGGTCCGGCGCCCCCAGCCCACGCTAGCTCCATCTCCCCCCTGGCTGTGCAGCACCCTCAAGAGCCACCATAGCTAGAGGGAGAAGAAGAAACACGGGGGCCCAGGATCTGGGTCTCTGCTACAGCTGGAGAGAGTGACCGTCAGTGCCCGGCTGCCCCCAGCGCTTGGCTCACGCCGGGCCCTGCCCCCTTGATTTTAGCAGCGACCCTGTGATTAACCACCCCACTGAAAGGGGCAAGAGGTGAGGCAAACTGGAGCAGGCCAAGCATGGAGATGAAGCAGCTCACGCTTGTGGTACATGCCATTCGGCCAGTCCTAGGAGAAATAATCCTATTCGGCCACTGGCCGGGACATAACGTCATCTCCTCTAATGCACACCCCTCACCCCCAGCCTTCCAGGCCCCTGTGCACGATGGGATCCTTCAGCCCACAGCTGCTCAGGCCGAGACGATGAAATCCCCAGCATTCTCCACCGAGCTGTGTTTGAAGATCGATGCAGAACCACGCAGGCTAATTAGCTTTTCTACCAAATTGATTCGCTCTCAGTATTTATCACCCAATGAAATTTAAGACTTACGCACTAGTCCAAGCTGCTGCTGCTGTTGGGTGAGGTCAATAAATCAGATTTATAACCCACCCTGAGGCCCCTGGCTCTGTTCCCTCTAATCACACTGGATGGGAAAGGCCATTTTTCTCCTTACCACTGCACTGGTGAGCTGAGGATTTTGTGGGGTTTAGCGCCTGGCCTGGAGGCTGCAGCCTGGGAGTCATGAACCCCCGGCTGAAGAAGCAACAGGGCAGAACCAAACCCAGCCGCAGGCTCAGCGAGCGGGAGAGACCTGTCACCAGCCTAATGAATGGATTCATTATAGGGCTGCATGAGCTCTGCAGCTGTAGGCCATGGAGCCAGAGAGTAACGAGCTGATGCCTTAAGATGGGAGTGAGGGGGTCAGGCTGGACGCACAGCCTGGGGGAGCTGGCATTACGCAGCTCGACAGCAGCCACGGATGGGGCTCTCCTGAGACCTGCAGGCGGCTGCAGATTGCACGGTAGCAACACGTTGTAGCTGCTCTGCCACATCCCCTTAGCAGCGGCTGCTAACGAGAATCTCAGAGAGCTGCCAGTGGTCATTCCAGCTGTAAACTCAGCGGAGAATTGGCATGCAATCTGCCCCTGCCCTCTGCTGGGGTTGAAGGGCCTGTGGTGCAGCAAGGAACACCAGAGCAGCAATGCCAAGCTGTCACGACGATTTTTTCCTCCTGCATTTTCAAAATGCAACATGAGAGTTAGCTGGGCAGGAAGCTGCCAGGGAGTCAAATACTGTCGATGAATTTTTAGAATGGGCTGGATAATTTTGTGACCAATACTCACAAGCTGTAGCTGCACAGACTAGGAAAAGGGTCAGCAAATCTCATGCTCCTGATTGCAGCAAGGTCAGGACGGAATTTAAATAGCAGTTTGCATTTATATAGCACTTTTCATCCACAGATTTCAGAGCACTTTGGAAAATTGAGCAAAAGATCATTATTCCCATTTTACAGATAGAGAAACTGAGGCCCAGTGCCTAGACCAAGGTCACGCAATGAGTCATGAGTCCCAGTCTGCTGCCCTGTTCCACTGGACAATGCCATTTCTCCAAGTAGAGCATTGTGTCCAGCCCCAGCTGCCTCCCCTTGAGAGGGATACGACTGAGATGGGGAAGGCTAGAATTTATGCACAACACCAAGTATTGCAGACCCAAGGATTATTCAGCCTTGAAGGGAGGTGAGCTATCCGGTCCTTTGCTGAAGTGTGGGAGATTCTGAAGGGTGTCATGGGAAAGGATCAGTTCCTCCTTTTAACTTTGTATTACAAGAACAAGGAGTCACTTAAAGAAATTAATGGCTGGCAAATTTAGCACTAATAAAACGAAACATCCTTTGCAAATCTTGCAGTCAGTCTGTGGAATTTGCTGCTCTAGTGGGTCCTAGAGTCCCGTCTTGTGGCTGGATTATAAAAGGGCTGGATAATTTTATGATCACTAATAATATCTGCAGTGATGCAGGCTGAGATAAAAGTAATGAAATGTCATGCTTCAGGGTGTGAAGTGACCGCCACAGGGGTCAGGAAGGAATATTCTCCCCCAGTGCAGCCACTGGACGCTAGGCTAGATGCTGGAGGGTTTCTTTTGTAGCCTCTCTCTGACGCACTGGATATTGGCCATGCTGCAACTGGACACTGATCGCCTTGGTAGCCCAGCAGTCTCTCCTGGCATGGCCAACGCTGCCCTCCTAGGGAAATGCAGTTGCTGTATGGGCATAACTGCCCTTCGGGGACAGCCCAAATGCACCAAGCCAGGAGCTTGCTAACGAACTCAGAGACACGTGCACTTGCTGTTGCCTCCCAAGCTGCTGGAAAAGCACCTTGAAATGCCGCCCAACACTCCGTACAGGCTCCTTTGAAAGCAGTTTTTCTTTACAATAAGGAGACAAGTTTCCTTTGTGCCTCTCTCAGCTCAAAGCACCTTCTCTTCCACCTCTGGGGTGAAATTCACCCCCGGGGGAAGCAGCCTAGTGCAAGGCTGAAGTCCCCCTTAGTCCCCCGGGCACACAGATCTGGAGCTGGCCCCTGCGCGGGGCTGAATTTCATTCTGGCTGAAAAGCCGTGAATGGGGATTAAAGGTGGTTCCTGCTTCCTGGGCTGTAATGCAATCGGAGTCTCTGGGGCCGAGACCGTTATTTATGATCTAAGTCTTAGCGGCTACGGGAGCTTTCCACGCGACGTTTTCCGCCCGTCGTTCTCAGAGCCCTGGTTTGCTTTCTGGGGCCAGTTGCATTTGCTCAACTTGCCCTTTGGACGCTGCGCACATTTTATCACAGTCACTTGCAGGGACGGCTCATCTCCCTGCATTTCTTTCCCAGTCTCTAACCGTTTAATAATCACGGACATTTAAAACAACAATCAATAAATAAATGTTTTCAAAAGTGAATCTCTCCCCGTGGCCTGAGCTGGAGCAAGCGTCACCCCCAGCCTGCCTGGGAATCAAACATAGTTACACAGGAAAATGCACTGATCACATTCAGGCCTGCAATTACCTGCCTAATTATGCTGGAAAATGCAATTGCGCAGTTAAAGAGAAGACCCCACCCCAGGATCGTTCCGCAGCTTCTGCCCTCGTGGCCTCCCATCTGCTTCCCTTTGTGCTCCCCTCACGCTGGGAGTGACGCCGCGGGGGGGCTGAGGAAGGGCCGGTGAGCTTCTCTTTCATTTTAACGTTATGCATTTTTCTTCACCACGCAGAGCGGCCGCGTGCCTGGCGGCCTGGGCATGAGGCCCGTGAGCAGCAGCGGATTGTCCCAAGTGCCCACGGGTCCCCAACCGGGGGCTACATCATGAAGGCACCACGGTCCCTCCAAGGGAAGCAAGGGTGCTCAGCACCTCCAAGAGGCATTTGCTGCATGGCCCCATGAGCACTTACCGGTTCCATACACGTTGGACAGGCAGGTCTCTGACTTCCCAGCTGGGGCCAGACGGATGGGCCCTGAAGCTGAGCTCATGGCAAACCCCACGCCAGGCNGCCCCCCCCCCCCCCAAACGGACCAGGCTCACCCAGCCCAGCTTGGGCTGAGTTAGGAAGTCAGAGCTGGTGCTGGATTTAGGTGGAAACCAACCAGACCGTGGCAGTTTCCAGAGAGCTCTGGGATCATTCGAAAGCAGCCCAGAAAAGAGACGTCGCAAAGGAGCAGGCCGGGCGTTTCACAGAGCTCGGTCGCCCGGCAACGCTGCTGCTTCGAAGCTCACCCCAGCGACACGGCGTATCGCACTGAACTGGCAGAGGCAGAGCAGCAAGGACCCGTGCGCGCCCGGATTTCCAATGGCCCGAGAGCGGGCGCACGTTTCGGGAGCCCTGTACCTGAGCTGCTGGTTTCCAAAGGTCCCACCAGCGAGCGTTACCGGGACAGCGCTGGTGGAGGGGAGCGGGCAGCTGGACCCAGTGCCATTTTGTGTAACTCTCCCACCGCTGCCCTTGCCCGGGCAGGGACAGGAACCAAACCGCCTGGGCTGGCATCCCCAGGCCTCTCACCCAGGCTAGCGCTGCCGGGGTGCCAGGGAAGGGGAGCTCGGGGGGCTGAGATGGGGATATTTTCGCCTGGACACTCACTCCAGGCCATCGAGGACTTCTTCCAGCATGTGCTCAACCCCGTCTGACGCAGCCACGCTAGCTGGAGCCATTCCCGCCTGTGCGCCACATCGAGACAAGGCCTTAAACCACTCTAGCATTACTCCAGCGTAGCCGGTTGGGGTGCTGTTACGCTCACTGTAATGTGGGGTCAGGAAGGAATTTCCCCCCAGGTCAGATTGGCAGGGACCTTGGGATGGGCGGGGGTCACTTGCCAGGATTAGCTGGGTTTAGCTCACTGAATTCCTCGCCACAGCAGGGACCTCAGACATGGGGCCCCTCACTCCCGCCTCTTCTCCGCCCGTGCACAGAACAGTCTAGGCCCCCCGGGGGCTGTAAGACCCTGGTGGGTTAGTGGATGTGTGCTGGGGGCCTGTGATACACAGGAAGTCAGACTTGATCTGGTGAGCCGCCCCCCCCCAGCCTTAAATTCTACGTCTCTGACTCTAGTGATGGTGATTGACATTTACACTTCGGTCCTGTCCAGCCCCACAGCAGCCTGTCCGGGAGTCACTTCCCCACCGCTGAAAGGGCCCCAGTTTGCGTGGCATGCAGCAGCTGTGACAGCCCCCAGGGTTTGCAGGGGAGAGTGAAGCCCAGGCACAATTACACAAGGCGTTTGGGGGGGAACATGGAGCCCCTCTCCCTGGAGTCTGGCCCTGGCACGTGGATTAACGTCCCTGATTCTTGTGAGAAGGTTCCGTGTGCTCGGATGCCCACAAGTAGCTGGGATCTCCGTTTAATCTCTCTTCAATGGCCCGGTGACACCCGATTTCCCAGAGACACTGAGTCAGCAGGGGAAGCACCAGCACCACTGGAGCTCTCCCAGACGAGCAATGAGCAACGTTCGCTGCTAGTTAGCTTCAGAGACCACAGTCCAAGGGGGCCCGGCCCTAGGTTGTTACATAGAATCCACACAGTGCCCACACCCGAGCCACATTCAGACTTGTGCAACCCCACGGAAGCAGCAGAGTCCCTGGACGCCAGGTCTGAGAACTTTCCAAACAGACGCACTCTCATGAGGGTGAGTTGTTCTAATCTCAGCGCCGAGGCAGGAGCACGACGGGTGCGCTAGAGAAATCACAGCTAGAGCAGGGTTTGAAACGTGTCCACATCACACGCTGTTTGAAATAAATTCCCGGCGGGACGACGTGTGAAGGGTGATGAATGTGGGCTCAACATTTTGGAGACGACCCAGCTGACTAGGTCCAGGGGGATATGCTCTGCGTGCTGGGCTCCATGGGGGGGGAGTCATTGTTGTCAATAGGATTTACCCACGTTCATCCCCACACATTGAAATGAGAGGAGATGCCCCTAGGTCATGAGACTTGGAGTTGGATCAGCCCGGGGGGTTCCAGTTGCCTGAGAGTGTATCTGTATTTTCAGGGCCCAATCCTGTGCGGTACTGAGCACCGTCAGCTCCCGCCAAAGAAAACAGGAGTTTGGGGAGTCCCACCGCTGGAGGGGTGAGCTCAGCTGTTTAACTCAGCACAGAACACAGGAGCGATGTGCTGGGCTTGCTCGGCCCTTCCTCGGGCTAGCGCAGGGCTCTGAAAATCCCAGGCAGTCAGAGCAATGGCAATTAGAACCAGGACTTTTAAAATATGATGCTATTTTTGTCAGCCCAGGCCTGGGCAAAACCCGCCTCCACCATGAGCTCCGAGATAATTGAGAAGCAAGTCTCTGTGACGCGCCTGCCTTATCAGAGCCAGAGCAGCGAGCGAGCGCAGGTGGGAGCCAGACCGACAGGGAGGGAGCGAAGACGCCAGTGACAGCAGGCGGCCAGGACCATTCATTTTATTTAACTAATTGGTGTCTCCTCGTTCCGTTCACGTGAGCCGAAATGTCTTTGGCCTTCTAATCCACTAAGTCAATTTGATTATTTTCTCCTTAGTGTAAACTTGTTCCTTAGATGCCTCAGGAACTCAAAGAAGATCTATCCTGGGCTGTCTACCCGCTCCGTTCGGGGAGTACGACAACGTGGCTGGTGATGAGTTTCGGGGCTTTCCCAGAGCTCAGGCCAGCTCGAATTGAAGCAGCTGTGCTCTGGGGAGGTGACGGGAAGGGTGGGGCCTGCAGCGAAGGCCCAAGCCTGGGACTCGGCCGATCAATTTCCAGCTGTGACACAGACACCCTGTGTGCGCAGGGGCCAGTCGCTCCCTCTTGGGGCCAGATTCTCCTCAACACCAGCAGGCAGCGGACAGGGGCCTTAGTAGGACTGAGAATTCGGGTCCTTGTGCCTCAGCTCCCCGTCTGTAACCCGGGGCTGGAAAGCTTGCGTGTGGCCGTCTGGTCTGGTCAGCCCGCGAGCCCTCGGGGGCAGGGACTGTCTCTCACTACATGTTTGTGCCGCTCAGAGCCAGAGCGTACAGGTGCTCAGGCAATGCTAATAACCCAGTGCAAAGGTTCAAGGCTGCAGCCCTCCTCATGCCAGCAACCTGCACTCATGCCAGGAGCCCCACCAGAGGATCCAAAGTCCCTCGCCGCCCATGAACTCCACTGGGGAAGGAGGGACCTCAGCACCTCAGGCTCGGCCCCTTCACATAGGCTCGTTCTGCAGTGACTGAGCTCCCAAGCTGGGTGGGCCCCAAACCTGGCTGGGTGGGGCTACCTGGAGCCGTGGGACGACCCACCAGGAGATGTGCAGCAGGCATGTGCCTAGCCGCCCGAACGGTCCCAATGCTCCAGTCCGGAAGCTCTGGTGCAGTGGATCCCTCAGTCGGATTTTCCCTCTGGATTCTCCAGCCTGAGCGCCCCCTCTAGCAGCCTCAATGGAAGCAGAAGGGAAGCCAGAGTCTTTGGCCCAAACTTTCCCTGGCAAAGGCCTATGACGTGATTTATCCCGTGGTCCCTGGGCAGAGAAAGGGCACCGCTCCACCGGGACCGACAGCAGGCACTTAAGAAGACCCCAAAGAATTTTAAAACACTGCAGAAAACATAATTGCTTCAAGGGCTAAATGAGACATTTTGTTCTAATGTATGGCCCTGATTCAGGAGAGCGCATAAGCACGTACTGCACTGCACACTTAAATGCTCTCCAGAATTCAGGCTTAGATTCCAAAGCAAAACCCCCGGGAGGGAATCACTCCGCACAGTGCTACACGGCACTCGTGCGCTGTGGGTTGCAAGCCTTCACTGCGTAGTGGCCACCAGCTCCTGATCACAACAGGCACCAGTTCTCCCACCGGCAGCTTTTCAAACCGAGTTGAAAAAAATCTTTGGTCTTTAAAAAACAGAACGGGGCAATTTTTGTTGAAGCTGCCAGCGTCTCGGGGACCAAAGTTACAGCTGTACCCTCGATTAAAGCCCTCGCCAGAAGTCATTATCCAAACTCACGCTTATTTTCGTCGCGTCCTTCCCAGTTTCTTCCTGCTGAGATGCTTTTAGCTGTCGGGGAGGGAGGAATGGGGGTGGGGAGAGAAGGAGAGAACAGAACCCATTAGTTCAGCTGGAAGGGGAGAAAAACCCATCAGACTAATTCACACCTCAGCCCCTAATGGATGCTTCAAAGGCAAGTGGAGAAGGGGGGCCGGCCGGGAGAGCCGGTGTGTAGGTGGCAGAGGTAGTGTGGAGGAGGGGAAGCGAGCGTGCTACTGAGTGAAAGTTCCAGCAGTGAAAGGAAAAGAGGAAAAATTCATTCTGCTTCAGCCTTTCAGCGCTGAACACTGCGCCTGGAAAAGGCACCAGTCCTGCCTGCCCACACCGGCTGCTCCCGGCCAGAGGGACCTGGCAGACTGCAGATTAGAAAGGAGTTTGCAATGCAGGATGATGACACCGGGCTGCAACAGGCACAGAAGCACCAGACCAGAGACTGGGAGACGGAGCGCGCCGAGGATGCTGCTGCAGTCAGTTCTGGGCCCCTCTGCACCAGGCAGATGATGACAAATAGGAAGGCAAAAGCCGAATGAAGGGGCTGGGGTGAATGATTTATGAGGAGAGATTAGCAACATGCTGCTGGGCTAAATGATGGCTAAGGAATGCAGGGATCACTGGGATGGACGGCCGGGAGTAACAGAACCAGTCTGGGCAGAGGAAAATGCAGGCTGGATGACTGGAAACCCAGACTTCAGACCAGGGAATAATCCGCCCAGGGGAAAGGGGGCTCAGTGGGCCCAGCGATTTAAGGGTGGGCTGGGAAGACCCTGGAGAACACACGAGGCAGGACCCTGCCCCAGCCCAGGAGCCTTGCCACACAGAGCATCGAGGAGTGAACAGACGTTCTTTGCATGGGGACAAGGCTGCTGCTGAGCCTGGGCACCGTCTGGGGCAGCACGGAGGAGCCTGGGGTAAAGGAAACGGAGAAAGGGACGGGAGGGGAAGAAACCAGCCGTTCACTGAGCGGGTTGTTCTCTGCCCCCTCTCTCTCTCCTCACCCCTTCCAGGTGGCATTCACCCTGCTGCAGAGAGCCGCACCCCACCACGAGGGGGAGCTGTTCCAGGTGCTGAGCACAATTTCCCAAGGTGGGTACCTAAGCGACCACTCAGCTGCCCCAGGCTCTACTCTGAGTATCCAGATACAGAACTGGGACCCCTCGGCGACCCACAGGCCCCAAGCATCATCGGTGGGCGTGGGGGGTGCCCAGCGCTGTGCAGGAGACACCCTGCAGCTTACAGGCGCTGGTTTTACCTTCTGCTCCTACGTTCAAATATCGCGGCCACAATTTGCATGTAACTTCTTTAGCACGTTGCTCTTGTAACTGGCAGGCCGTGATACCCCCAGCTGTGCGGGGCAACCTGGGAAGGCCTGGGTGCTACGGGCGACAGTGTGAAGGGAGAGTCTCGGACAGCTGGGGCACGCAGAGACAAGCCCGGACTGAACAGTAAAGGCTCCTGGCTGGAAGCAAGTTTTAGATTTGGGGTTTGCATTGGGTTTCAGCGTCGGGACGACCCTCTTGCTTCCCCATTCCCCTCCCTTCTGGACTCTGAGCTGCTTCACAGCTCAGCACTTCCCCCGAGGAGAATCCATGCCTACTAAGCTGTGCAGCGGCATCCTCAAGTGCAGCGAGTCCTCTCCGTCTGCTCCCCTAGTGTCTGGGACCCAGGTGTCCGAGCTCTGTGGCATGGCATTCAGCTCATGCTGAGAGTCACATTCCCCCCCCCCCCCCGCCTCACTCTCCCCCACCCCCGTTCTATAGCAATGCTGTCGAGTGATAGCATTTCTCTGACACGTCTCTCAATTTATGGTAATACCGGTAGCAGTGTACTGCCAAAGACACAAGAATACAGCCTCATTAAAATACCTAAAGCTGCCTTTCCATTATTTGGCCCTTATCTCTGTGTGAACAGAAAGAGAAATAAAGAGACAGCTGTTTGCCAGGACTGATATCCGGAGCGAAGGGGGAGCGGGCGATGAAGGGATGGACAGTGGTGACACAAGGGGAGAACACAGGAGCACGAAGACAAATCCATTTGCGATATTATCAAACCCCAGCAGGATCGGCCAGCTGGCGTCAGAGGTAATTGGGGAAAGAGACACACCAGAGGGAGGCCACGCACCCTCCAGCTGCTCCAGCCCAGCCAAGGTGCAGAGCGTTGGCCTGCAGGACCCTGGGAAGTAACCTTCCCTGCTTGTATCATCCTGGTCTGATCCCTGATGGTGGGGCGGGGACTCGCGGCCAGAATCCTTCCCCCATCTGGGGAGGGATGGGGAAACAGACTCCACCGCGAAACGTAGGTTCTGAGGAAGGAGACGGGAGAGCGGGGAAAGAGGAGCTGGATAAAGAAGCAAAGGGCCCGATCCTACAAGGTGCTGGGCTCCTACAACTCCCCGTGGCTCTGGCTCCTCCTCCAAGGAGCTCAGCACCACGGAGGAGGAAGTCCCCTTAGCTCCGGGGGCGGGGGAGTTCACTGGGATAAAGTCTCCGTATTCAGCCTGCTGGAGACACAAACACCCTGGGCAAACAATCCCAGAGATGCCTGCCAACCGGGAAGACTGCCTGGCTGCCGGCAGCAGTGGCAGGAGCAAAGGGAGGGGCAGCAGCCTCGTGGCAGGGGAGTGCCCGTGAGCAGGACCCCACCACCAGCCCCTGGCATTGGGGGAGGGCAGGCCTGGTTTGCCAAAGGCAAACGCCAACAAATCTCAGGGAGTAATTCTGAGGCAGAGAAGCCAGCGGGGGAGTGAGGGTGGGGGGGTGTTACCTGGTTTGAAGCCCACGTCTGTTTGTCTGTCCAGTCCCGGTGATTGCGAACGTACCACCACTGGATCTCGAGCGAGTAGGAGGGGGAGCCGCTGCCTCGGAAGGAGCAGGCCATCTCCACGTCCTCCCCGGCGTGGGCCGTCATGTCATGCGGGGTCTCTGTGAACAGGGCTGCAGGGGAGAGAGAAGGGAGAGCCAGCCCCCCGTTAGGGACTGCAGGGCACGCATCCTCAGCTGGCCAGACCCCCTGCCCACAGCAGCCTGCCTCTGCTGCCCACGGCACAGCCTGCGCCCGGGCCAGTCATGGGGAGGTATTCACCGGAAAGATCCCATCCCCTGGGGCTGAGGGATGGAGACTGGCCTCCCCCTTCAGACGCACCGAGACTCTTCTGCACCAGTGGGCGTCAGCCCAGCCCTAAGCCATCCGCCTTGTGCAGCCCCCGTGTTCATTTAACTTTGCGCTACACGGCTCAGCCCTAACCCAGGGACCCTCCGAGACCAGCTTCTGTGCCCCCAGCGTATCCCATCCTGGGAACGATCCTTTCCGTACAAACAGGGTCATTCAAGTCAAAGATGTCACCTGGGCCTGGTTCTCCTCTCACATACGCCAGTTCTACACCTGAAAACCTTCACTAGCTCCCCTGCGCTTTCCCCAGACTCCTGCCTGTGTCCGTGAGAGCAGCACCAGACCCACGGGCTTTTGAAAAGAAGAAATATCTGGCCTGAGAAAGACCCAGCAGCATGCAAAGGGGGCCTTTCGGATCCTGCTCCCCCAAGCCAGACTGGTCCCGGGCGCTTCCCATTCCAGGACACGCAAGATGTCCAAGTTACAGGATCTCTGCCCAGTAAATCAAACACAATCCCAGCGCTGCCTAAATCGAAGTATAAATGAAAAACAAATCCTCATTTAATGCCGCCCCAAACAGTCTCCCACACGCCATATGGTTTGCTTTTCTCTCTCAAAACAAATATTGTTCAGAGGTGTAATTAGAATTCTTTTCATCGTCTCTGGAGAGTATTGTTCCACTGTAAAGAGTGTTTGCAACGGGCAGGGCATTCCGGAAATGCTATTGTCACAATCAATGACATATCCCACCGACAGCTTCTACCCTGTCAGGAGAGACCACCCCGTCCCCACCCTCCATGGGGCTGAGGGTTTAGCACCTGACTACTCAAAGCCTTCCAGAGTTTGGAAGCCCCCACACTTCCAGGCTGAACAGGCAACTTCCCTCCCCGGAGTGTTTCGTTTGGGTGAAACGCGGGCAGCTATTTTATCAGAACCAGTTCACCCCGCCCTGCTCAGTGCTGACTTTCCAGCCACCAAGATCCCCGGAGCTGCCCCTCAAATCCACCCGGTTTCCTCCAACTCCCGCCCCAATGGCTTTTCCTGCCTCTGTGATTCTGCTCGGGAGCTGATTTCTACAGAACTGCGTGCGCCGCTTCCCCGTGGGTTTCTTGCCGAGTTCTGATCCAGGCTGAAAACTGAATTATTATCAGCCCAGACAGAAAAGTTAATACCTTTAATATCTCTCCGTCCCTCTGGACGCATGGAAATCCCAGACTTATCGCTTTCCTTTAATCCATTTTAGCAGGGGAGCTCAGGAAAATACATTGCATAAGGGGCTTAACAGGCATCCCCGTCTCCTTGCTGAATTCCTGGCAGCGCTCCTCCCATGCCACCCATTCAACCAAGGGACCCCAGACACCAAGAATTACAGAGGCTTCAGTCAATGCAGGAAGATATCCCCGGGATTCCATAACAGCCAAGCCCCGGAAATCAGTGCGAATTACAGGCCTGCGTAAAAGCGCTCTCTGGATTCAAGCTGGCTACATAAAAAGGATGAAAGCCCCCTGCCTCCTGGTTCCAGCTACTCCGCGACACACAGAGAAGGGCTGCGCTTCTTGCTCCTGCAACATCAGTGCTGGGGCCGTTACCGTGAAACAATTACACAAGAAAGATGCTAACGTTCTCGGATTATGGCCTAATCGGGACCTCGCCCTCCAGTTCCAACATCAGCAAAAAGTACAACCAATGGATTTCTCTGTCTGCGCCTTGTGTGGCAATTTCCTGCTCATGGGGTCCAGGGGCCACCAGCAGCCAGGGTACCGTGCAAACGCCTCCCGCTGCTCTGCCAATGCGCTTTAATCCTCACCCGCAGCCCCACCTGGAGTGCCAGTTCATGGGCTTCTATACGGCCCTCAATGCCCCAAACCCCAGCCCGCAGCATTCCTGCCCTTCCAGTCCTGGCCACGGCAGAGGCCCTTGCCAATGCTCCTCTCCCCCGACTGGCACGGCCCCTGCTGTCCCAGCCCGGGCAGGGCCTCCCCGAAGCTCTGTTGCCCTGCACATCAGTCCTGTGAGCAGAAGCCCTGCTATCCCAGTCTTCGATCTCTCTACAGCAAAGGCTAATGTGCCCTGGTTTGGTGAGGTGGAAACCATTCACCAGGGGCTTGAGCAAGGTTCTCCTCTGTTGTGAGGGAGGCAGAGTTTGAATCTACAGCAGGTCTCTGAAGGTGAGCGGCTCGCACATTAGGCCCTGGCATGGTGCACAGAGGGAAGACTGGTTCATTGTAGGAAGGTAAAGAGCCGTCCCTTAAGCTGAAGTATTGTTATCCCCAGTTCACAGATGAATAAACTGAGGCCCAGAGCGGTTATGTGACCGGCCCAAGGTTACACAGCAAGAACGCAGCAGAGCTGGGGTTCAGACCCAGGTTCCTATGCCCAGCCCAGCGTCTCAATTTGCCTCCTTCAGTTCACGAGAGAATCGTTCCATGACAGCAGAGGAGCCCGGCAGCGTCTTTGTAAGGAACAAGGCAGCCACTGGTGGTTCCTCATTTCCCCTTTCATAAAACACAGCGTTGGTGTGTGGCAGTCCGACGGCTCGGCCTTCCTCTGCCCGTCTGCTGCACACGCCCAGCTGTGGCAGTGGCAGCGAAGGTGCAAGGGCCCTGGAGCACCCAGTCCAAGGGCAGAGGGCACTAGCTTGCTTTACAGCCTCAGCGTTGCTGTTGTGCACAAAGCCCTGGGCCGGACCCTGGCTCACGCCCTGAGCCCCAGCGGTACCCGGGAGAAGCTGCGATTTATGCCCTTCTCTGGCGCACTAAACAAAGCTACGTAAAAGTCAATGACTATCAAGTGAGTGGGAAGCACTTTCCTTAATGAGCACATCCTACCGGGACTCCTGATTTCAATGCCACATATGTTCTTATTAATGCTGAGCAGCTTGTTTTTAGCATCTGCATTATTTGTTCTAAACACTGCACAACACAGCAACGAGAGCCTGTCGTAACGCCGGCTGGCCCTGCCCCCAGCTGTCCAGAACCCTGCTTTCTAAGGTCGAGTCTGACCACAGCCCCAGCCTCCCCTAGCGTTAGCCAAGCCCCCGTTCCTCTGTGCAAACAGAATTAGTTACCCTGGAGGGGAATTATCCCCAGTGGAATCTGGGCAAGAAACCTCAGGGCTGCGCTTTTCATCACAAAACGCACCTCTCCCAGCTGCTTTCGGCCTGTCCACCCAGGACACGTATTGCCTGAGCTCCCTGGGGAATGTGATCTGATGTACGTCCTCCAAGGGAATCTGCTTTCATTGTAGAGTTTAAGGAGCGTAGATTGTGCTGGGTAGCCTGAGGTCTCAAGCCCATGTCTAAATTACTCGGGACACAATTAAAATCAGCTCCCAGAGACTAGAATTTGGCAGATGAGCAGAGAAAAGGCTCGATTGAATCAAACATCTTCTTTCTTTCCAGTTTTAATTGGGAAGCGTGCGTATTAATTAACCTCAGGGCTCGGCCTTCTCAAAGGGCATCCGAACCGAAACCAGAGCTGCCTGCGCTGAACAGTTCCCCTCCTCTGCGGTTGATAAGACGTTCACCCCCATGATACCAACTTCTCATCCGTGGGAAACACACAGCCCCTCCCTTGGGCTCCCTCTGCCTCCTCTTTCAGCTCCACTTGGAACCCGGAGGAGGAGGAGATATCTTGGCTGGAGGCTACACCAGCCTTTAGGAAAGCTTCTAGGGGCCATTAACCATCTCTTGGAGGGCTGACGCTGTCGCGACTGCGTCTCAGGAAGGAAAGTGGCCGTGAAAGCCCCCAGCCCACACCACCACATGGAACCAAGAATGAAAATTCAGACTCCCTGAGACGCCCCGTCCAGAGACAAGGGCAGGTTCCTAACAACTGCCTTCTCTGAAGCCTCCCCAGTGCTGCAGAGGACACCAAGCCGTGAAGGGACCAGGCCCTTCTGCCGTGAGACGGAACGTGGTCCCCAACACACTGCTGTCACTCTCTGTTGACTCTACTAGGTAGATTTACAGTGGTGTGACCAAGATCCTCATCTGGCCTCTATGTTCATTCCCTTCCGGGTTCCCTCCATCTGTACCACAAGCAGAGATCTAGAACGCCAGCGCTGCCCCTTCCTGAATCCAGGGGTAGCTGGGATCCAGAGCTGCATCAAGACACCACAGCTCAGAGCAGTCTCTGCAATGGGGCCATAGAGGCACCTGAGCACCTCACCGTCTGTTACGTATTTCTCCTCCGAGCAGCCACGAGGCAGGGCAGTGGTTCTCCCTCCGTGCAGGTGGGGAATGAGTCACAGGGAGGCTAAGCGACTGGCCCAACATCCCCCGGGAAGTCTGGACAGAGCAGAGAATTGAACCTGGGTTTCCCAAGTCCCCTAACCGCTGGGCCATCCTCCCTCCCGGAAACCAACCATCTGCAAAACTTGGGTGAATTCAGATGTGGATCCAGGCCCAGCTCTGAGCTTGGTGGCTGCACTAGAGATCTCATGAGAGAGCCTGTTCCAGACCATGCTGCAGGCGCCAGCGGCTTGGACTGCTGGGAACGGCCCCCCGCATCGGCGCCTCCCCCTCCCCATCATTAGACACTAAGGAGATCTGACCGAGCCTTGGCTGGAGCAGCCTCTTCCTTGGCTCTGGGTACCAGCAGCATGCCCGGGGGCTGACCAGCAGGCAGACTGCCTCCGTTTGCCAGCTCCCCCGACAGCCCCAGCATGTCCTGCAGATCCGGGATTTGCTCTAGCGGGATCTCTCCCCTGTGAGATCTCCCGGAGTTCCTCATCCTTGCAGCATCCCCATCAAGTCAGCCCTGCAGGAGGGCCTGGGGAATAGCTACAGGGAGACAAGCTCAACGGGGGAGCAAGTCTCTTGCTAAGCAGCCTGAGTAACACTAAAGGGGAGGGATGTGGGGCAACAAGCCCAGGAGGCTGCATTACCCCTGGGTAGGGCAAGGAGCGGGAAGCAGTTAACCCCGTGATGCCCAACTGAATCACAACCAACCCCCCCACACACACCCCCAGCCAATGCACAAGCGAGGCATTCTGGGGGTGACAGGACTAGCAGGTGGAGCGGACAGGCTGGATTCTGCCAGGTGAGGACAGGTGCTTTAGCCATTGGGGCAGACTGCTCCCTCCAGCTAGGCTTAGACGACAGCTCTGAAGGGCAGTGGGGGAGACGCACACTGGGCTGGACTTGGGGACCATTTCAGCCCGATTCCCGGCTAGGCCCTGCCTGCCGCAGCCACCCCACCCTGTAAAATGGAGCCCAGAGCTTCCCCGGAGCGGACAGGACTTGGTCTCGGCTTCGGGAGCTGATGGTGCCTGCAGTGGTGAGAGGAGAAGGACGAAGAGGAAATAATCTGACCCCCATTATTGCGTCTGTTACAAAATCGGTGGTTTCAGAAGCTTAAGCCCGTAAAGCAGCTTATTAACATGAGCCTGTGAGAAAGGCGCTGGAAGCGCGGCGGGTAGCGATTGCCCAGGCTACAACATGTGCAGGGCCTCTGCTGCCAAGCAGCCCAGGCATTTAGAATGGATTTGTATTTGCTTCTAATCCTGGGTCCCTCTGTGACAACAAAGAGCGGGCTGGGGAAGCAAACACCAAAGAGGATCTTGCTGCGAGGGGCCCCCGCCATCTGGCGGAGAGCTGGCACGCCCGGCCGGCGCGCTCGAAACGTACCAGGAAAGGAAAGGCGACAGTTCTATCTGCTCCAGCAACATGCTCCCCGCCTGGCTGAGAGCAGCCCTCGGCAAAGCTGACCTTCTGCTCCCCTTTGAGGTCCTGCCAAGTTCAGCAGCTGGTTCTCAATCGGCAGCGAGCCGGCTGCCATCAGAAGGAGGCAACACAGGCTGTTACCAACCTGTCCCGGGCCAGGCTCAACAAGGGTTGTGACCTCCTCGGCTTTCAGGCAAGCTGAGGCCAATACAACCCCGGGTCGCTGCAGCACGGAGGGTTGGGTTCGGTGCCCGGGAAAACCGGTGATTTGGCACCAATCCGTCCCCAAACCACGTGATGGTGATGGAGACGTTTCATAGGACGCTTCCCCAGAACAGCCACCTCATCCCTGCGCTTGTCCTGTGATTTGCTTTGATTATTGGAACTCTCAGCCCCACCGGCCCCGTCGCCGCTCCGGCTTTTGGTGCTACCCGTGAGCGAAGGCCACGAGCGCGCCAGCTGCCTGAAACCCAGCACTAAACTGCCAGGGTTTCTCACACGCGCACACCCTCACGTTCCCCCCCCCCCCCCCCCCCCCCCCCCCCCCCCCCCCCGGAAGTTCTTGGCGCCTCGAGGGACTGGGGAGACAGCAAGCACTGCAGTACTCGCCCTTCGTCAAAGTGACCCAGAGCAGAGAGAGGCAGAAACTGAGGCAGAGCCGCCCCTCCTTTATGGTGGTTTCTACCAGCCGAAAGCCATGCAGCCCCTCCCCCACCAATGACAATCAGCTGGGGCCGGGGGGGGGGGGGGGGGGGGGGGGAGGGGACCCCCGCCCCCCCCCCCCGCCCCCCCGGGGGCCCAAGACCTCCGGGGGGGGGGGGGGACGGGGGGGGGGGGGGTGTGCGGCCCCCCCCCCCCCACCCCCCGCCCCCCCCCGGCCGGGGGGCGCGCCAGGGCGACACGCCCCCCCCCCCCCCCGGAGGTCTTTGCGCCCCGAGGGGCCGGGGGGGCAGCAAGCACTGCAGTACTCGCCCCTCCTCCAAGTGACCCCGGGGAGGGGGGGGGGGAAAACGGGGCGGAGCCGCCCCCCTTTTAGGGTGGTTTCTACCAGCCGAAAGCCATGCAGCCCCCCCCCCACCAATGACAATCAGCTGGGGCCGGGGGGGGGGGGGGGTTAGAGTGAGACCAGGCCCAACGCCACCTGAGTGGGCAGCACCGGCCAAGGGATGCACTAGTTCAGCACCCGGCACCTTCCGGGTCCGTGTGAACCCCCAGTGAAATGACCCGGCGTAACCACGGCGGAGGGTGGCCATGGAGACACCACTCCCCCCCCCCCCCCTTGCAGTGCACAGAGGGCAGGGAGGGTGCGGCTGGGCCACGCTGGCCCCTCGACTGCTTCCAAATCCAACACGGCTTCAGTTTCCTCACCAGGCTCCTCCAAGCTGGGCAACAAGGCCGTGAACGTTCTGCTCAGCGGGGAGCCCTACTGTGATGGGCATTCACCCCACCCCAGCCCTGAAGGGGTCACGGTGGAGCAGGCAGGGCCAATTAACCAGATCTGGGCTTGACTGACAATGACTAGTGGCTGATAAAGCCCAGCTGGCTAAAGGATAAAGCCAGGAAGTCTGCAGCAGAAGCCGGCAGTCACCCTCTGGGCTTAGAGAGGGAAAAGGAGGAACGCCGGCAGTGAGAGAAGCGCTGGGATCCTGGCCCCGGGGCAAGGGTTTACCCAGAAGGGGGGAGAAGAAAGCCTGTGGGGGGCAGAGTAGGAATCAGCCCAGGGAAACAGCAGCGCGAGTGGAGATTGCACAGAACCTGGCTGCTGATGAGGATCTCTGGACTGATACCAGAGTAGCAGAGCAGGCAGGCCCGGGTTCCCCTGCCAGCCACTCAGAAGTGGCACAGGATTGTGGTAGATGCCAACTGGACAGCCGGTCCGGAGGGCCTGGGATAGTCCGGAAGGGGGCACTATCCAGTGACGTAGCGGGAGGGCTGAGACACGCCGCGAGAGAGACACCCCAAGTTGCAGACAGAGGGTCGGGGGGCGCCGGACCAGAGTAGCGCTGATTCCCCAGACACAGCCATGAGGGGGCGCTGCAGCAGCGAGTGAGCCCTGACACACCCACCCACAGCCAGAGCCGGGGGCCCCTGCTTGTTGGGGGGCACGGAGCAGACTGACCCCGGCTGAGCGTTTGTGACCCGCAGGCAGAGACCTGCTGTTCTCACGGGGCTGCTGACCGCCGTGCGACGCCTGATACGGCTGCAGCCGAGAGCACGCACGTCTGCTACCCACACTCCTGCCTCGCTAGTCCAACGTCCAGTATGGACAGGCCCTCTGTGCTCCGCCCAGCAGCTCCCCGACCGTCCCTCCCAGCTACCGGGACACGCTCGCAGCACTGCTGCTCCGAACAACTGCAAAGGCTCCTTGAAAACCTTCCCAGCTGGTCGGCCCTGACGCCCGCAGCAGAACGCACCTCCCCCCAGGCGAGAATCCCGGCCACTGGCTACCATCGCCCCCCACCTCACCCCCACATTGCTGGCTGCAGCTGGGCCCCGAGCCACAGGGCCAGGGAGGGGAGGCTAAACGGGGGTGACCGGCCAGCTGGAAACTCCTAAGAGCTCGTCCATCAAAAGGCACCGAAGAGTGAAATGGGCAGTAAATAATCACTGACAGGGAAAGAATAGGGGAGTTCCTCCCCCTCCCCCACTGCAGCCCTGCTTGCCCCAGTGCCCCAGCACTTCATTCTCTGCTCCTTTCCCCCCGGTCCCCCCGGCTTCCTCCCACCCCCACACCTGGCTAGTCCAGTCTCCCTGTCTCACCCCCACCTCTCTCAGCCGCCCACCTTTCCCACTCCCTGTTTCTGCCCCGTCTGGCTCTCATCCGTGCTCATCTCCTCCATCCCCACCCCCACCCCCGCACTGGGGGTTTTGTCTCGTGCCCCCGTCTCCTCTCTCAGCTGCAGGGCCGGCCCGTCCGTTTCATTGTCGATCTGGTTCCACGGGCACCATCCGGCCCTGGGCACGGCACCCCCCCATACGCTCCCGGGCTGCAAAGCGCCATCGGCCAACAGCCCCGGAGAGCAGCGCAGGGGAGGCAGCTGCTTGTAGGCCCCAGAACAAGAGTGGGCGAGAGAGAGAGAGAGAGAGAGAGAGAGAGAGAGAGAGAGAGAGTGTGTGTGTGTGTGTGTGTGTGTGTGTGTGTGTGTGTGAGAGAGAGAGAGAGAGAGAGAGAGAGAGAGAGAGTGTGTGTGTGTGTGTGAGGGAGGAGACGCAGGAGTGAGAAAGGGAGGAAGAGAGGGGGAGAGCGGAGTCAGGGAGTGGGGCTATGAGGCGTTCCATGCATATGTGGGGGGTGGGGGAGGGTGTCAGACTGTTTGGCCTCTGCTGCTTTTCTCTGCCATACACCTGAGAGCATCCCAGCTCCTAAATGCAGCCCTCCCCCCCCCGCATCGGACAGGGGCCAGTCACCCCCCTGCCAGCAACCAGCTACCTGGCAGCACGTCTCCATAGCCTCCTACTCCCCCTTCTTGGAACCCAGGCGTGTGTCTCTGCTCATTAGATCATAACCCGTTGCCATGAAAATTACGATTGTCACACGAGCAGGATGTGGCCTAATGTCTGGGGAAAGCGCAGTGTGTCCCGGGTCACCGGGCCGAACGTCGCGGTGGGTGGCAGAGGCTCACTACCTAGCAGAGGGCACCCTGGCCAGCTCGCAGCTGCTGTTCACACCCAAACCCCCGTGCGGTCACTGACGTTACACTCTGACTTGCGTGCATGCAAATGCGCATCTCCCCGTGCCAGCTCCTTTCCAGGGGTCGCTAACGTGGTAAGTGCAGTAAATACATGAACAGCGGCACTGAGCCATTGGCTCACACAATTGTCAAGTGTACGTGCGCCGTCGCAGTCACGGCGTGTGCAAAGCGGTGCGTGCGTTGTTTGCACGTGCGGGACTCGCAAAGCATGGACCTAGCTCACTAGTCATCCTGTTAGAAAAATATCAAATAGCTGCCACATTTCCTGGGCATGCCGAGTAACGTGCCCTCCCCGCATCGGCATTGCAACAGCAAGTAATTCACCAAACGCCCGCCTCAGAACTCTGCTGGCATCACGAATGTCACTGGTGCATCAACAAAGGAAGCAAAGCAAGAGGAACTGTAGGTCCCTTTAAATTCAGTGTTATTGCTCAGACGGCTCAGGGAAATGGCTAACAGCTAAATAGCCAGAGGAATCCGAACTGCTCATAAGCCTTGACTAACTGCACTAATTCTCACATTTCATTACAAACGCCACAAGAGACTAGCCGGGTTGGAAATCATGTTGCCTTCTTTCTGGAATTGGTTTTTGCTAGAACTGGCGCTATTTCAGAAGAGCAGGAGCCCAGGCCCGGCACAAAGGGGACTCCAGAAATGAGAAATTCACATTTTTAATGCTTTCCATTTGAAGAAGGCCATTTGTCAAATTACATTTAAAAGCAAAGTCTGAGTCTAAACGCTACTAACAGCTAGAGATAATCATCTTTCACGCAGACCCACCCAGAGCACCCCGTGTATCCCATCCCAGCGACACAAAACCCACTGCAAAGAAACTGGCACCAAAGGCGTGGGCTGGATGCAGTCTTTCCTCCCGGGGCTTCTCTGCTCTACCCTTTGCAGAACCCTAGGGAGTGACACTCCACCCAACTCCCAGCACATCAAGACTTTTCCGTCTGGGATTGATGGAGCGTGCTAGGCTGGCTGATAGATGGACAGTGAGACACTGTCTGTGAGTGAAAGAAAGGCTGCGCAATAGCACGGATGTTAGATAGTGATAAGGTGATGGACAGAGAGAGGAATTCGGGACGAAGGCTCAGTGACAGAGGAAACAGAGAGATGCTGTAGGTGATATTTTATCTAGCCACCCTCGCTGGGAACCGGTGCGGGCAGAGCGTGTGGAATTGCAATCCCCAGGAGGTACAACAGCAGAGAGTAGCACTTCAAAAACTGCAGTGGTGTTGCAAGACCAAATGCAAGCAGTTGGGATGCAGATACCATGTTCTGTAAGGGCTTCTGCTGACGGTGGTACAAAATGGAGATGGTTCTCGGTAGGTTAAAGTCCCCCTTGGTTAGCTGGGTATTTGGGGGGCAGTTCTTGGGGGGAACAAAAGAAATAAAAATAGACTGGGTCCAAAGGATCCATCTATTCAAGGGTCCCCTGCTGCCCCCCAATAAATCAAGGGGGGCTTAGGGTCGGGATCAGTCAGAGGTTGCAATCCCTGCCTTTCAGAGGAACATTTCACTGGAGCCTTTTTAACTATTAGTTGCTATTTAACCTTTCGGCAATATTGGAAGGCGCTAAATAGATCTTCCTATAACGGAAGCCACAGCCCCTTGGGCTGCAGAGGTGCCTGGGGAGGGCTCCGTCCCACCCTGCCAGCAGCGGATGAGCCGCTCACAGGTATATGAGCAGACAAGGAAGGATTCTGCTTTTCTAATTCAGAGTGTACACGAGTTTCACCCACAAGCCCAGGTCTATGGAGATGGACCACGTAGGTACCGCACAGAGAGATGCTGGGACACACACACGTCTTGTCTCTGTATCTGTGGGTCTGGTATTGGGTGGAGGGGACGGGTGTCTCGGAAACGCAATGGGAAATCCAGTGTCCTTGTGGTGTTCTGTATTAGGGTTGACTATTCCCAGGAAGCAACTGACCGATTTCACAAACTCAGCCCTCTCTCCTGTTAGGGAGCAGGTGTCTCCTGGCCGGTTCGGTTGTTACACGGAATTCTTCCAGCAATTTCTTCAGACGTATTTCTGCTTGCAGACTGTCGTAAACTGACTGATATCTGCAGTGTGACTGCTCACTTAAATTACAGGGTGTTGCTACTGATTGTGCAAGCACGTCCAACCCAAAGTGTGGCTCGTGACTCCCTGTATTCATGTGCAAAGGCCCTGGTTCGCATGGGAGCAGAGGGGTCTGGACTGACAGCACAGCTGGTCCCCAGATGAAAAGCTGGATGCTCCAACGTTCATGGAACATGAAACAGAACAGGGCACAAGCTCAAACTCCTTAAAGTCAAACACACACTTGCATCCGAAGAAGCGGGTATTCACCCACGAAAGCTCACGCTGCAAAACATCTGTTAGTCTGTAAGGTGCCACAGGATTCTTTGCTGCTTCTACAGATCCAGACTAACACGGCTACCCCTCTGATACTTGACACACCATGTAAACACACGAACCCAAAAGAACTGCACGGAGTGTTCCAGTTACACAAAGTGGTAGACGAGGAAGCAAAGGGCAGGAACATCACATCACACAGCTGCTATCAGAGGTAAAATAAAGAATTGCTTTAATGAGGGTTATGATGTTACTGCCTCTGATCAGTGTCGGTTTCAGCAAAGTTGGCACCTGGCAATGAGCTGGAGAATGGCCCAGGAAAGTGATAAACAGTTTGGGGTCCCCCTGGAGGGAAATCCTAGGAAAGATTGATAGTGGCGCAGCCTTAGGAGACGACGATAAGAACGACCGCGAGGGCCTTTTATAGCAATGCAGCGCGGACTCTTTCTCCGACAGCCCTTTCAGACTGCGCTGAACCTGCTGTGCCGACCAGCACTCCAAAGACACAGTGCAAGGCGCAGGAGAGAGAAAAGCGGGAGCACTTCATAGGAAAGCCCCTGAGGCCTTTGCTTCCTGCCCCTGGGATCAACAGTTTACCCCAGTGCTGCTCAGCAGGGACCTCCCTGTGCAGTAGCGGCGCCAGCTTTGCCGGCGCCCTAGGCGGCGGACGGTCCCGCCCCCGAAATCCCGCCCCCAACAGCGGCAGCGGAAGGTCCCACCCCCAAATTTCTACGGGCGGCGGGGGCGCAGGCGCCCCCAAAATAGCAGTGCCCTAGGCGACCGCCTAGGTCGCCTAATGGGAGCGCCGGCCCTGTCCGTGTGCCATTCCTACACGAGGACTGGGGGACGCCGCCACATTCTCAAAGCTGCAGATCGCGGTGGCCAGCAAGGGGAAGACGCTTCTCCATCTGCTCAGGTCTAGAAGCAGGTCAGAAATCCACCAATTCGTCAATTAAAACTGGCTGGGAACTTTGGTCTTTCCCAGGCAGGTCCGGTGTACCTGTGATATGCCCTGCTCAGGCCATGCTGGCTAGTCACGCTCGGAGGCAGGTCCTTGGCTAGATAAATGTTCGAGCACTTGGCATTGTTGTTTGTGCTGCAATCCTGGTGCAAACACTTGTGCATGTGAATCTAAAAGTCAGTCTCCACAAAAGCCTGTGCATGAAATTCACTTTCCAGGACTATTTGGCCTGGTGAAAACTGATCGCACAAGTGTTCCCAGAGAGAGAACATGGGGAAAGCAAATTCATTAAGAAACTGGAGCTACAACATCTGCAGCGTAACAAGTGGCAGGTGCTGATGTACTCTCCAAACCGTGCTGCCACTAGTGACAGGCCAGAGGCGGAGACAAGGGCTGGACGCCCCGGCCTAAAAACTACTGATAGTTTGAGACGACCGTTCCCTGGTTTCCTCCCACATATTCTCCGTAGCTGCTCAGAGCTCTCACTCCAGTCCGGGCAGGTTTTCCGAGGACAGACATGGCAGGGTCCTGCCTTCTCCGACTCCGACTCCTGTGCCCAGGGCCGAGCAGAAAAGGAAACTTTCAGTGGGATACCCAGGCAGGCCAATGCTCCCCTCCCGGATGAGTCTGTCGAGCTGTGGACTAAGTGTAATGTCCTGGCTTCACCTGTGCGACTGTCTCCCTCGAGGGGCCGGTCACCAACAAACAGAACCGGCTGTTACGCTCCGGGTGCCCTGACTGCCAGAAGCGGGGAATGGGCGACAGGGGATGGATCACTGGGTGATTCCCTGTTCTGTTCATTCCCTCTGGGGCACCTGGTACTGGCCACTGTTGGAACAGAGGATGTTGGGCTAGATGGACCTTTGGTCTGACCCTCTATGGCCGCGCTTGTGCCATTCCCTGCAGCCGATGGAGTTACTGGGCAAGGTTTGTATGTTCGACTCGTGGGGTTGTGCGTCCGCAGGCTTGGCTTGTGGTGGGAGCCAGAACCTCTGTGCTCTAATCCCAGCTCCCACTGCAGCCTTGGGCAACACTCTTCCTCTTGTGAGTAGCCCCATTCACGAGGAGGGTCACAGGCAGGAGCAGGTCCTTATCCCTGCTCTCCACGGGGCAGAGAGGGGACAGCTGCTCTCCCTGGGGAGCTCGGAGGGCCAGTTGGGTGAGGATGGTGCACGGACATTGCAAAGCGCTTCAGAAATGCTGAGCCGTACGCCCTTCCCTGACAACGTCTGGAAGTGCCCAGCATGCTGCACCTGCCCCACCCTGTTGGCTCCGAAGCCCCGGCCCCTTTGCACCTCGCTCTGTTCCCCCCACTGACATTGGTGCTGCCTTCTCTTAGCCAGCAGGCAAAGGAGAGAGTGACTTTAACAGGCTCAGTGCTCCGATGGTTTATAGCCACTGCCTGTCATAAACCGAGGAAACCAGGATCGATAAATCTCCCAGGAAACAAAAATCAGGGGAAATAAAATGAACTCAATGGGGAAACACAGATAAACGGAATTGAAAACGCCTGCTGGGACAGCCTGGTGCTGTCATAACCCTGAGATATACCGGCCGCCTCGCTCTCTCCCCCCCGCCGCGTAGCCCAAGTCCCGACAGGGGAGGGCAGCACAGACCAACCCACCGGGGTCGCTCAGTGCAGCTGGGTGCTCCTGGCAGCGAACGTGGAATGAGACACCCCGGGGAGAAAGGGAGGGAGCGCCCGACCACCCAGCACTTTCCTGGGAGGTGTTTAGCCCCACTTCTCCCTGCGGGGCGATCTGCAATCCAGGCCAGGTTCGCCTCTCAGCTCGACGGGACTCCAGGTGAGCACAAGGACCTGACACCAGCTCTCCCTTGCTGAGGGCTCGAGGGGCACAGAGACCAGGCCAGCCTCTTGCCCCGAATCCATTGTGTGTGGGGAGCGGGACCTCGCTGGCCAGTGACACTGCCTGCTCCTCCCACGTCCCTCTCCCTTAGGGCTGGCTCTTGCTCCCTCTGACATCAGCAGGAGATTTGCCATGTTCCTTAACGGGACCAGAACTGGGCCCGGGACCCAGCTCACAGCAGCAGTGGGCCCCATTCTGCTCTCAGCTGCACAGGAGTAAACGTGGAGCTGCTCCCGGGAGGCAGGCGGGTGACAGCTCAGAGCCTGCCCTGTGCTCTGCGACGCGCCGGGCCGTGTGGGAGTGGGCAGAGCTCTCCTCCTCCCTATTTCACCTCAACAATCAGCAGGAGCAGCCCCCCGGGGTTACCAGAGCACAGAGCTTCCAGTCCCCACGCCAGCTCCTATGTGGCTTCCGCGGCAGGCTGCGTAACAGAGCATCCTTCGGAGAGAATGAGATCCCCGCTGGACCAGCTGGGGCACCAGCCGCGGGCTCCCCGGCTTGTCGCAATGGCTCGGGCGACGCTTGCGACCTGCCTTTGCCAAGCTGACAAAGCACAGGCTGAAGCAGCCCAGGGCAGGACAGTTTCATCACTAAAGGGCTTTGCCATCGTCACATAGCTGCTCTACCGAGCGAGGAGCGGACGGAAAGCGAATAACGAACTTGCGCTGGTGCCCGGTAATTGTCTCTGGTGCAGGAAACAAATGGGGCCTCTCGTGGCCTGGCAGCCCGGCCCGGGGCAGAGGCTCCTCGCTAGATGCCAATACACATAGATTCCAAGGGCTCTAATAGCGCCAAGAGGCTCAAATATCTCGAGGCTCATTAGCAGAGCTCGTTAAGGCCGGCAGTGCCAGGGGCCGCTCTCCGGCACATTCTCTCTCAGCACTGGTTTTCGGCTCACTCGTTTTCCTTGCACAGCACAACTGCAGCCGGGGGAGAGGGCAGGTTTGCAGCTTCCTGAAGGGCTGTGCCTGCATCTCACCTATTGTCCCCTCCCACCGGTGGGATACCCTGGAGAGAAGGCAGAGCGAAATTCTCCTGAAAGTACCGACACCCAATGGTTGTTCCAGGCACTTCCCCTGCCCGGTCGGTCAGAGAGGAGTTTGTCTGTCTGGGTTTTTAGTCCAGGAGGTAAAGACAATGCTAAGCTCTAACAAAGGAGCCTCTCGGTCATTGCAGGAAGCAATAAGCATGTGGCATTGGCCCGCTGGCCACTGACAGCCCCTACGCGCACAGACCGAACCAGCACTCACACTCAGCCTCCCAGCTGGGGGAGGGACGATCTTGCCACCAAGTTTGAGGCCCTAATTTACACGTTCAAACCTGTAAGTCGCGTGCACCCTACGCTCGAATTCGTGTCAATCCCCTGCACTCTGGAGCAAAGCAGGAGAAACTGAAACAGAACGCAAGCTGCTCCTGGGCGGGCGTCAGAGGAACTAACAGAAGCCAGGCTACTACTGGAGCTACCTAGACGGCAAAGGACTTTTCCAAGTGGCCATTATCAGCCACAAGAGGCCAGTGGGAACCCCTCCCGCAACAGCCAAGTGGCCCTGGCAGGGTGGATGCGGGTGGTACAATTATTGCTGAGCCAGGTTTGTTTCAGCTGGGCGACAAACTGACAAATCCAAAGAGTCAGTTCGGTTCAAACCAATGCTGAATTTTCCCCCCCCCACACCATGAAACGAAACAAAAAAAAAATTGCTCAGGGGAATAAAATGCCTGAAACGGCAAATCAAAGCCACAGTTCCAAACCTCTGGTGTTCAGGTTTTTTTCAACCAAAACTATTGACCCAATTCTGCCAAGTTTCAGTGCCCTGAAAGCGTATTTTTCAGTGAATTTACTAGTCACAGAACAAAAGTTGTACAGCTCTAGTCGCAACTGCAGTAAATGCTTGTGCAAATGAACACCCAGCAGCTCACGGCGCCTGCATTTGCCACAGCCGCGTGTGTCCTTTTCTAACAATCTGGGCCTAGAAGTTTTTCATGCATTAAATAACATTCCTTCTCATCATTAACAACCCGCCTGGAAGCTTCACATTTCACAAATTAACCTCCCATCTGGTGCCTATTTCCCTAGATACTCGGAAAAATGCAGCAAGGTGTAGCCTCCTTCCCTGGATACTATTTTGCAGAGGTGGCACCTCAAAAGATACAGTTCCATCTCCAGCAGATTCCTAGGGACCACGCTGGGTGAGGTCTATGATGGCAGGGGGGTTCTCAGCCAGCTGCCTTCTCACATTGCTACCAGCGAGGGGGGGCCTGGCTGGACCCCGGTTGGACGGGAAAGGGACGGTATTGAAAAGGTGGAGAACCGTTGTATGGTGGGGTAGATGCAGAATTCTGTTCTGTTGGCTGGGACATGAAAGCAAGTCTCACGCTTTCAGAATGAGCACAGGGGAAGGGTTTCATGGGCCATTGCTCAGTTTTAGGGTTCACATTCCTTCAACAGAAATTCACTCGAAACAGCTGAAAACCCACTGTGAAAGGCCCCGAGGTGCTTTCAACACACCTGGCTAATGGAAATGCTGTAAAGTCAGCTGTTTAATCCCCGGTCGACTCGCCTGTCTAGGCAGCGAGCGGTAGCCCATCACATAGCATTTGTATTATTGGTTACTCGTTTTACCAGAGCTGGACCAGGAGCTGACTGTGCCATGTGCCGAACAGACAGACCAGAAGGACAGTCCCTGCCCCAGAGAGCTTCCAATCTCAGGCTAAGTCAGGAGACACCAGATTGCTTCCTTGTGCTCCTCCTTTGGTTCCAAGCCCGTTGGAGCTAGCTGGTGGGGGCTTGGAACCAGGGTGGACCGGCAGCCCCCCCATCAGCTCCCCTAAGTTCCCTGTGCAGCAGCCCCCCAGCAGGCTATCAATTGCAGCTGTCCCTCCCCCCACTGCCATGTGCTGCTCCTGCCCTCTGCCTTGGAGCTGCTCCCCGAGACTCCTGCTTTCTGTGTGTGGGGGAGAAAGAGGGGGGGCTAATGTCAGGGTGTCCCCCTCCCCCCTGCTCCAGCACCCCACTTACCCCATCTTCCATAGAGCAGGGGGGACACACGACAGAGGGAGCTTCCAGGCAGCAGCAGCTGCAGTCCAGTCTCAGCTTGCTGATCTAATTAACAAGGCAGTGTACTTCTGACCCCACTCTTCATACTTAAAGGGGAAATGCGCATATCTCTCTCTCTCACACACACAGGGTGTGTGTCTCTGTCTCTGTCCACCCTCCCTCCTTTCCTGCTGCCTTGTACAGTAGAATGTGAGAGTTAACCCTTGAGGGCTCAGCCAATTGCTAGTTCATCATTTAGCAGTAAGGCATTCCCTGGAAATATCCCACCCTCTGACTCCTCCACCTCAACCAAGCTTCACAATCATCATCACTGTGTACCAGTATTAAATTGTTTGTTTAAAACTTATACTGTGTGTGTGTGAGTATATATATAATATAGTCTTTTGTCTGGTGAAAAAAATTTCCCTGGAACCTAACCCCCTCATTTACATTCATCCTTATGGGGAAATTGGATTCGCTTAACATCATTTCGCTTAAAGTCGCATTTTTCAGGAACAGAACTACACCGTTAAGCGAGGAGTTCCTGTATTGGACACTTGCAAAAGGCATATTAATTATTTAGTCAGAGCTCTAGCTTGCCTGTGAATTATTTACCCCGACGAACCATTATTAACTCTAGTCAATCAGAGGCATCTTGCTACATCTACATGAGCCAAAAGCTTCTCCTCTGGAGCTGTATCCAGTTTGCAATGGAAACCTCCTCCTGAACAGACCAGTATCATGGTGACTTGGCTCCACCCCAGAGGAAGCGTGATGGTTGTACAGGGAACTGGGTTTTTTACACAGATCCGTGTGGTTTTCAGTGTGCTGTTTTCTGAAATGCCCAAAGCCACCAGTGCCCACTACATAGGCTCGGGGTCAGCTGTCCAGAGGTGCTGAGTCCCTGCAAGTCGTACAGATGGACATGGAGCTGGGGAATTGTATTTTTCCACGTTGGGATGATAAAAGCTGCTCCTTGGCTCAGGCGGCTGATGGCAACATGCGGCACAGAGCACCTGCCACCCACCCTAACAACAGGGGGCTCGAATGAAACGAACAGGCCTTTGACGCCAGCAGCACAGACAGCACCACTGACGGGTTTGTAGGGAAAAGCACAAGGCAGGCGCCTGGGCCACTCAGAGAGAAGGTTCAAGGCTGACATCCTTGAGCGTTTCATTAGCAGGGACCACGAAGGAATCACGTGTGGACAGAGCTGGAGATGCAGAGGCAGGAAAGGTATCTGAAAAGGAAGGGGAGGGAGCGAGGGAGGCAGCTAATCCCAGGAAGGGAGAGGAAGAGCGGGGAGACACAAAGAAAGGTGGAGCAGGACTTTGTATCAGTAGTTCTCTAATTTCTCCGTACATTCTGTACCGCTGATCTCTGTCATTATGTGCTGGGCTGTGATTGAGGGTGGTTTATTCTTTCCTTTCACAGAACTCCTTGTCATAATTCATGGTTCATTATGATTCAGTGAGTCAAGGTGCTCATAGAACTAATTGCCAGCTCAGTCTCACTCGTACACTAAGCTATTCCCCCCTCCCGGGCTCCGCTGCCATGTCACACCAGCCAGGAGCAAACAGCTCAGTCCGACAATGGCTCACCCTCCTCCCGGCTGGGGTTAGGAATTCCGCCATTTAATTATACCTCCCAGCCAACACCGCCGAGGGCCATGCGAATGGACCCTGGGAAGCCTGCTGTGGCTTGGAGGTACCATTGGCCAGATGCTGGCCCATCAATAGCTCGGTGACCACTGCTCCCGGCCGGCCCCACCTTCCCCTGGGGCCTGCGTCCCAGAGTGGCCAGGTTCTGCCTGCTGCTGGGGTGGCAGAGGGGTAAATGAGGCCAGGTGTTTAGGGCCAGGTGTTTAGGGCCAAGTTCCACAGCAATGCTATATGTGAGCCAGCACACGCAGCCGGACGTGGTCGGGAGGCAGCTCGCGCGGCTGAGGGCTGGGCAAGCGCATAGGGTAAAATCGCCCACCCGGCCTAGAGAGTCGGGAGCCTACGTCCCAGTTTGGAAAGTGACTTGGGCACTCGGGGGCCTGGGTCTCCCAGAAATCAGTGGGGTTTAGGCTGCTTCGCCACTTCAGCCCTTTGGAAAATGTCTACCTGGGATCTACACGTGGAAGGTGCCTGCTTTAATTTACAACTTCCCGTTAGTCCTGGGAAACCTCCCCAGCCCTGCCTCATGGCCAGCCAAGGTGTGATGCCATCACCTCGCAATTCAGCCCCTTCGCCCCCTGGGCCATGCCCGGGCCTGGGGAGAAGCTCGCGTCCCTCACATGCAGGAGGAGCGCCAGAGCTTCCCTCCAGTGGGCCCCTCTGCAGAGAGCGGTCAGGGCTTTGCCTCTGGCTTCCGCAGCAGTGTGTGCACGCACATGTGTGTGCGCGTGTTTACACATTATTCGCACAAACACCCAGTACCATCACATGAGCAGCCTGCGGGAATTGCCAGGGCCCGTCTAATTAAAACTAACCACAGCCGCTAGCCCCTCTGACTTCAACCATCTGTTCCAAGTCCTGGCTGGTCAAATTTCTCCTCTCCCCCACCCCAGTGCAGATCACTTCCAACCTGCACCGCTGAGCTCCCAGCCTTTGCCGCTCTCAGCCCGGAGTGCTGGGAAGGAGACAGAACGCGAGTTGGGGAGGGAGGTTGCTCAAGGGAAGAGGCTGGGGCCGGACTGAGCCATGGAGAGCCGTGGGTGTTTCACCGGAGAACCTGCTCCTGGGGTCTGCTCTCCCTGGCACGGAGCAGGAGCGCTGGAGTCAAGGCAGGAGCTGGTGAGGAGCCATGAGCTCCCTCCAGGGCCATCCCCAAACTCCCGATGGGGGACTTCTCCCCACACTTCTCAGTCCGTAGACAAGCCCTTACCCAGTGTAGAAAACTCATTGCTCTTCCCCTCGGCCATCAGCTCTGCCTGGCCCAATCAGCTGCTGCTGCGCTGGAGACACCTGACCCAATCCTGATTCACCGCACACTCCATAGCGCGAGAGACAACCCTACATCACAGCAGCTGTACTCCAGCACGGACCGCACAGCTGTGTCACGACGTGCCACGCTTCTCACCAGGGACCTGGAAGCCAATGCCTGGCACCCACCCGGCTTGTGAGTTTTGTGCCATCGTTGGGGGGCTGGGGTTTAAACCACCACAAGCGAACAGCTAGTTCTGCAGACCCGGTGGAGCTTTCTTCTCCCACTCACCTCCTGACAGCCTGATGTGATATTACATAGACGGTGATTTACAGGCGAGCTAAAGGGGCAGTCACGCACCAGCTCTCGACATGCCTCAAATTGTAGCACTTGTATTTTAAATTAACCTACCCCAAATCCCCCTCAAGCAACCCCTATCCCCCCAAACACACAGACACTGAAATGCCTGGGGATAGAGAAGAGTGTACTCGGCGTATTATAGATATTCACGTATCACCCGCATGCAAATCCCTGCCCCCCCTCCCCCCAGCCTGCCGGCGAGGGCTGGGACAAAGGGTTCTCATCAGGAGTTTGGGGTGGCAGCATCCCTGACCAGTGGCACAGCTGAGAGCTCTGCACTCACTGCATGAGTGCCCAGAAAGCCATTTCCCCCCACACACACCGGGGCACCCTCCATTGCAGAAAGCCTCTCATACAAATGTCTCCCGTTGGGATTATTTTACAAATTACCCTCCACCTGGAAAGCCAGGCGCCTCCCTTGCCATGAGGCCAGCTGTTCAGTGCTCTCCCACGACTGAAGGAGATAGATGGAGCTCCCATTACCCATGATGCACCACAATCCCAGCCCCCCGCCCTATGCTGCCGATAACGCATGGGTTTATCAATCTAAAACTGGGACAATCTCATGCCCAGTGGCCCAGGCCTGTATCTTGCCCCATAACCTGGGTAATTCTGGGGGAGAATTGCCATGTTGGGAGGGAGGAGGAAACATCTGTCTGGCAGCCTGATTTATTTTTTTTTAAACTGGTGATTTGCAGCTTCTCCTGGGCTGGAGCCATTAGCCGGCAGCTCGGGGGAGCATCAGCAAGCAGAGGCCAGGTGCTCAAAGGCGCATGATAAATTCATTATTACATGGCTCAGGTTCAGCGCCCAGCTCCCCCCCCCCCCCCGATATTCTTCAAAGTACCCCTGGAGCTACTGGGCACATACCAAACTCTGACAGTGGGAATCCAACGAGCTTGTCGCTGCCGCTCCCCTGCTCCCCGAGCCTGACGGGCTGTGCTCACCTGCAGCCCCAGTGTGGTCGGGGCAGGGGAGGCCACTCAGCCCCTGCTCCTACTCCCATTAATGCCGATGGCAAAACTCCCTTGACTTCCTCGGGAGCAGGACGGATTCCACAGCCCACGCTCCCAGCGCTGTGTTTGTGAACCCCGGGGGGCTGCAAAAGGAGTAAATACAGCACACAGGGAGCCACACGCCAAAGGCCTTTTCTGTCCTACAGCTCTGCCATGGTAACCGGTCCTTGGACTCCCTTAGCTCTGGTTAGAGATGGCCTCCGCTTCCTAGGGGCAGACACCTCACGGGCTGGGCGTCAGGGCCTCGCTAGGATAAAACCTGGGGCAGTAATGAGCAAAGGGAAGAGCCAGGGTGCCTAGGCAGGTGTGTGTGTGTGTGTGCGCGCGTGCAGAGGGGGGTATAGCACATTTAAAGCAACGCATCCCCATTTCTGCTGTGAATTTCAATTAACCCTCTAGCCTGGGCAGACGCTGCTCGCACCTGCTTCATGCCTCTCTCCGTGGACCAAGGGCTGGAAGTGGGGTCGGGGCTGAGTGCAGTTCTGATGCCAGAATGCACCCAGGGTATCTGAACTACGGCCGTTTCTCCACATACACTCAGCTTGCTGTGCCAGTGCTCTCTCCTAAATGGTCTGGGCGAGGTTCTCTGGCCTGCGTTGTGCAGGTCAGACTAGATTATCACAATGGTGCTGTCTGGCCTGAGAATCTCGGAATGAATCTGTTTTTAATGAGCCTGCTCCCGGGGAACGCTGATGCTGGGTCATCAAGAATGCATCACAGCACCAAAGCCTGATGCATGAACATAGCACTATGACTTCCTATGTCACAGGCGTGAGCAGAGGGGGCACCGATAGCTGTGAGAGTGGCAAAGGGGATTCAGCTCCAAAAGCGACCGGATACAGACGCTTAAACAGAAGGTATCTTTCTCCTTTGTCCCTGTGCAGAAGTCCTTGCTCAGTGATCTGTAAGTCACTCGCTTCATTAATAGCATGATGTGCAAGGCTACACAAACACACACACACTGCAAATCTTGAAATCAGCACTAAGCCCCCAGAGAAAAACACAAAATCTCAGCTGTGGAGCACACTTTCACCCAGAAAGATCCCCAAATGCCTTACTAACATAGGGCCGAATCCTGCTCCCATCACAGTCAATGGCAAAACTCCCACTGACTACAGCAAGGGGAGGAGCTTGTGATATGTACTATACAAAACAAAAACCAAAAAAATGCAACTAACGTGGGGATTTTGACCAGGGCCAGAGCTTACCTCGCCAGGGAGCTGGAATTACCCCTGAACCGGTGTGTATTTCTAACAGTTCACTGCTGCTGGCTGGGCTGCTACCCACACAGAGGAAAAGGCAAGGAATGCATGGCAGAAATCGTCCCTGTCCCCCGTTTCAGGCCCCTCCCAAGAGGTGACACTTCAAGGGAAGAGACACCCAGCAGCCTGAATGTGAACTAGTTTGGGGTCACACTCCCGTCTCTCCAGAAAGAATAGAGGAGAAGCAGTTAGAGCAGAAAACGGGGCACCAGGACTCCTGGGACTGTTCCAAAAACTCTACCAGTGACTCTCGAGGGGCCCCTGGCAAGACTCCTCCAGCCAAAGGGCCAGAAGCTGCCTCAGATGTGGAAGCTCAGCTGAAGACACCATGGCCTGGTTTTCATGGAGGTTGGGCACCTGCGGCTCCACGTTATTCCCAGTGCAGTGGTGGGGGAAGAAAGCCGGGGCCACGTCATCTCAAGCTGGGCATCCAAAATAAACAAGGCACCAAATAACAGCCACTTCAGAGAGCACTGCTCTTGGCCCCTCTGGTTCTGCCAGGTCCTGCTGCATCCTGTCCCCCGGGAGCTGGCCACAGCCACTGTCACTAGGGCGCTCCAAGAACTCTGGTGATGGGAAAGTAAACAACACGCGCCATCCTACGTCAGCCCGTGCAGCTGGCTGAGGGGGCACGTGCCTGTCCAGAAAGGACCAGGACTAAGTCAGCATGAAAGGAAGGACCAGAAACCACTGGCCTGGTCTATTCTGCCCTAGTGAGTCCAATGACCAAGGACCATTATCACAACCTCTGCCCAGCACAGAGCATTACCCAAGGGCTGCTGGGAATGGGAGAGGAAGATCAAAACTAGAACTTGGATTAAGGCCAAATTCAAGCCAGAGGAGGTGGCTGTGGTCTGGGTTTGGAAAGGTGCACATTATCCAGGCTCAGGGAGAGCCTGCACCATACAGCAGCAGCAAAGGTTCTTCCACCCGCAGGGATGTGAACAGAGAGAACCTGGACTAGGCCAGAGTGAGAGAGCCGCCTGTCCCAGTCACCACCCAAATCACACCAACCTGAAAGAGGAGCACTACCGAGACAACGCAGAAGGAAGCAGGGAGTTTCCAGCTCCTGGTTAAATCAAGGTCCCAGCCCTGTCTGCCTCATGATTCCCAGATTCTTGGGAAAGGCACCCATTGCTCTAGTTGATTTGCTGCCTGGTTCGTGGAGAATTTTTAAATGACAATTAGCTGTCATTGTCCTAATGTGATAATTCCCACTGTCTTGCCCATCATATGTCAGCCTTCTTCCAGGGAAAGGTAAGCACAGACATTTGATGGGGAAGGGATGTCAGAAGTAATTGTCTTGAACGACTGCACGAGAAGCAGCAGGAAAAACACATCGGATGGAGAATTCCCACCAGGAAGCTTGAAAAAAATCCCGAAGAATGCAGAGTGTTTCTGAAAGTAATTGCTAGAATAATCATTGGTGTGTGCGACAAAGGAGAAGGGCAGCACCATGGGGAATCAGGGCACAGCTCCCTTAATCCTTCAGCCATTAAACTAACTGGCTCATTGATGTAAGACACTAACATTTGCAGCTGATGCAAAGAAGGCGGCTGGATTCTCCTGCTCTGGAATGCACGCTGTTTACCAACTGGCTCTTTTCCTTCCCGGCTCCGTGCACACAGACAGACTGGGAATAACCCACGTTTGAAAACCAATGGCACCAGCCCAGCGTGCGCACACTGTCTACAATGGGGGGCATGAATAATTGAAGGAAGTAGCCTGAGGAAGAGCGAGGCAGTGCTGTTTGTGGAGGAGTGACAGGGACGTACAATGCAGTAGCTCCCTGCTGGGGGGGCCAGGGCGGGCTTCCGCACAAAAACAGGCACAACTTGCTCAAAGCAAACCCTTTGTGGTGAGGGCGCAGGGAGGGAGTTTGAAAGAGATTTGATCAGAACAGCCTCTTTCAGCCAGGTGGGCTGGGATCACATTGCTCAGGCTTGCAAGGCAGAGGAGGATGAGGGGAATAAGGTACCCACATACCCCTGTAAAGGAAGACGTATTGTGTGTATTACCTAGGAGCCCTAGTCACGGACCATTCATAACAAACCTCTCGGAAGCCTGGGGAGCGTATGGCGCATTTTCATTCCAACGCCCAGCTGATGCCTTTGGGGACAGGATTAAAATATTGCATCCCCTAGAGCACATGTTCTGGTTCAAACTCTCAGCTGCAGACAGGGGCACTCAGGCTGCTGGTCCCTCCTCCAAAAGCCTCTTGTGCTTCCCCTTAGGTCAGAGGCGGATGCACTTCTCGGGAGCCGTTCCTCTCAATCCAAGAGGCTACAAGGCCCCGGCCCGGAATTAGGACGAAGCACACCGGGGTGTTGTTTTCTGGAGTAACCAGTTTGACGGGCCCCCTGAATTGCTTGATGCCTGGTTCCAGCCCTGCCCTGCAGGATCACTTGTTCACTCCAGGGCTCTATTCTCCCCTCCTCTCCCGCTGCCTGGGGAAAGCTGTACCAGTGACTAATGAAATGATCAATCTCCAATCTGCTAAACAGCAATTTATCCAGGCTTGCAGCACACACAGCTTTTATCAAATTGGTATTCACCTGCTGAACACAAATGGCTTATTATACATGACCCACTTATTCACTGCATTTCAGGATCCTTAATAAAGGTTTCTGTTGTGATTAAGTGAGTTGCTGCGGAACTGCCCATGGTACAAAGCCCTGTAACGAGGCTCCTAAATGCACTCACCCACTCAGATCTTTTTTCTTTACAGCAACCATTTCAGTGCTTAGTTGTCTATTGCTGAATTTCTGTGGGAGGTAATGGAGGCAGATCTCTGGCTCTAGCACCCCCTTCTCACAGCACCCGAGGAAGGTCAGGAAATGCTCCTGGTTTCCCACTAGCACAAATGACAGATTACTCCTGAAGTCTGACAACACATTGCTGTTCACCCCTGTTACAGACTGCAGGGCCCGGTAAGTTACAACACACCGCACAGCAAGACAGTCATTCTGAACGCCAGGCAATCATGGTACCTGGCTCTTAAATAGACTGGAAGCGCCTCAGGGCAGGGACCAGCTTTCGCTCTGTGGTTTGCTGAGCCCCCAGCACAATGGGGTCCCCGTTCTGATGGAGGCTCCCATAATAGACCAGGCTACATGGCCGGACTTGTGAGCTCTTGGGTTTCCCCAGTGAAGGGCGAGGGATGTAACATACATCCAGCCCCCTGGCTCCAGCAGGGACAGGAGAAACCAGAAGCTAGTGTCTCCTTTCCTCCTTCTCCGGTGAGGGATGCGCTCCTTGTGGGAGCTGCTTGGGAATTTCTCATGGAAACCAGATGATAAATGTGTGAAGCTGTTCACAGGAAGGGGCTTTCCCATGTTCCAGCCAGCTCCGGCTCCTGGACCTAGGCCAGGGCAGGTAGGAGTTCCGGGTTGCTCTGCTTGGGAATGAAGATGAAGCAAGCCAGGTGGCGGAGGAAAGGAAGGGGAGCGGGAAGGGGGATTGCAGTGGCTCCAGACCATGGTACGCACACGGTGTCAGGTGGCCAAGGCTACATTGATAAGACTATGCAATGGGAAATGGCCTCTTTGGCCCCCCGCCCCACCCTGGCCCCTCGGGAGAGCTGCAGAGCAGGCAGCAGCTGAGCCCCGGAGAAGAGTCACTAACTTTTCCTCGCTGAGCTCCTGGCAGATCAGGGGCCCCCCGCGAGCTCCTCCCCGGGCCCGGGTCTCTCCACGCACCCAAACGTACTGCCCGGGAGCTCAGCCTGCCCCGCGGGCAGCAAACCCGCTCCGCGACCCCGCCGGGTCCCTGCCCGGTCAGCTCCGCGCTCAGCCCGGGACCCGCTCGGCTCGCTGGTGCCCCGCGCCACGGACCGGCCGGAGCCGGGTGCTCAGCACGCAGCGGGGAGCGGCACCTCCGGCCGCCCCCCGCACACGGCTCCGCAGCAGCCCCCTGCCCGGCTGCCTGCGCCCCGAGCTCGCTTCGCCGCCCCGCGAGCCCCGGCTCGCCCAGCCGGCCGGACCCAGCGCCCCCCGCCTGGGAGGGGGGAAGTTTCCCAAGCCCCGCGCTGCCCCCCCGGAGGCTGCCTCCGCCCTGCCCGGTCCCCGCCCCTGCCCGGTCCCCGCCCGGCCCCTACCCGGTCCCTGCCCGGTCCGGTCCCGGTCCCTGCCCCTGCCCGGTCCCCGCCCGGCCCCTACCCCAGCCCCAGCCCGGTCCCTGCCCGGTCCCCGCCCGGTCCCTGCCCCGGCCCGGTCACAGCCCCAGCCCGGCCCCTACCCCAGCCCCAGCCCGGTCCCTGCCCCGGCCCGGTCACAGCCCCAGCCCGGTCCCTGCCCCGGCTCACCGTTGGCCGCGGGGGCCCGCGCCGGGGCGCCCAGCTGGAGGTAGAGCCCCAGGTAGTGGAAGATCCCCAGGGTCAGGCCCAGGGCCCCCATGGTGCTCGGGGCTCCGTCCGTCTCCCGGCTCACATGGGCTCGGGCCCCTCCGCAGAGCCGCCGGGGCGCGGTGCCGGCTGCTCCCGCGCTGCTGCCGGAGACTGCGGGACTCTTCCCTGCCGCGGAAGGCTCCGCGCTCGGAGGCGGTGCCGCGGCTCACCCAGAGCCTCCCCCCGCCGGCGGAGGGATCCGAGCGCTTGATTTAGCATCAAAGTTTTTCCCAGGGTCTCATTGGCCCGGCCGGGCCGAGCCGGGTCCCAGCGGGGGGGGCTCCAAGGGGGGGGGCGCTGGCCGTGGCCCAGCCCCGCTGCCTGCCGGGGGGGGGAGTCCGGATTTACACCCCCCCGCCAGGGGCTGCATCGCCCCCCCCCATCCCGGGGGGGGGGGTGCGGAGCCCCCGTGCTGCGCCGTGCACCGGCCTGGGGCTGCCCCCGCCACGGGGCCCCTTGTGCGTCACCGGCCCCGAGCGGGGGCTCCCTGGGGCGCGCCCGGACCTGCCCCGCGCTCAGCACCACGGACAGCGCCTGGCACCTCTCGGGCCCCGACTCCACCGCCCCAGCCCGAGAGTGAACCCGGCCCGGGACCGGGGGAGCGAACCGGCGGCGCATCAGCCCCGGGCCACCCACCGGGGTCACCCTCGGGCCCCGGCCACGCATGACATGGGGGGGGGGGCTAACCACGCCCTCCCCCCGGCACTGGGGCTTTACCGTGAACGCCCCCGGACCACAGGCCCAGGAGGCAGATCGGAGCCTCTGCCCCTATGGGGCCGGGGCAGGAACAGGGACTGGGACAATCTGGCTTTGGACCAGGGTGACCAGACAGCACGTGTGAAAAATCGGGACAAGGAGGGGGGGGGGGGGTAATAGGAGCCGTATAAGAAAAAAAGCCCCAAATATTGGGACTGTCCCTATAAAATCCGGACATCGAGTCCCCCTACTTTGTACAGCTCTGGAGCCGGGGCGATGTTATGAACTCGCTGACTGTTCATGTGGGGAGCTGCCTTCGCTGTGTCCCTCCTGCATCACCCCCGGGGAGTGGCGCCTGGGTGTCTGCGTCTAACCGGCCTGGTGGTAAAGACCAGCAACGACTGACCAGGCCCTGCCCTCCCCAACAAAGGGAGGCTGTAGCAGCTTCCCTGGGGGAGAGGGAAGAATGGAAAGAGGTGTTAGTGCAGGCCTGTAAAAACAGAAACGGAGAAGTGAAAGGAGAGAGATGAGGCCTGAGTGAGGGGGAACGCTGTGACTGCGGTATGGGTCCAAACTGGAGGAAGCTGGCTGGCTGTACAGGTCAAAGAGGAGATTCGCTCCTGAGCAGGAGGAGTGAGGTCCCCCAGAGGGGAGCTAGAAACCTGAGGGGACTTGGACCAAATCCCAAAGAACACTCAAGAGTGTTGAAGAAACCAAGGCAGAGACTGGAGGCCTGTATTTATTGTTTTGCCTAGATGAATATAAATCAGAAGGTAGGGAGTGTAGAAAATTGATACAGGAAGCAAAGGGACACGGAGAAATCTGCAGCCTGCAGCATTAAGGAAAATAAGGAATTATCAAAGTATTTTAGGAACAAAAAGAATCCTAGCAATTATAGTGGTGCATTACAAGATACAAATGGTAGAATTATCAATAATAATGCAGAAAAGGCAGATGTGTTCAATAAATATTTCTGTTCAGTATTGGGGGGTGGAGGGAACAGCTGATGTAGTCGTATAACAACACTGTTTCCATTCTACTAGCATCTCAGGAGGATCTTAAACAGCAGATTAATTTTTTTATTAAAGTTAATATTTAAAATTAAATATACACAAGTTAAGAGGGAAGGTACTGTACATCTGTGGTCAGGCTTGAGTTATGAGGGATTACAGGTATCGGTTACAAGGATCACGAGATACAAACATATCACATAACCACCATAGACCCAGATTGGGGTGTGGGAGTTTTTAAAGCGTCAGTGGATAAGTGGGCTCGGGTATGCCACCCATGGAATGTATTAAGAGTCCAAGTCAGTATTCAAGGGTTTAGAATATTTTAATGTATTTTCACATTCCAAGCAATGGGGTTTGTGCTGCTCTCCTATGAACCAAGTTGAGTCACACAAACTTCCTTGGGAGGGGAAGTTCCCTGCGTGCCCAGGTTAAATTGGTCTTTGCCCAGTATAATACACAGACAGTCCTAATGAGAACCTTTTGGACTATCCCAAGAAGAGCATCAGACCTGCCTCGTTCTGTGCACTGCTTCGCATCACGGTACCCAAGGCCCTCTCAGCATTACACGCCTCAGGAAGCTATTCCACCCAGAAGCTCTGGCCTCCCAAACCTACGGGCCTCAAGTCTGTATTTAGACTCCTAAATTAGCATCCTGCTTCATGGAGTCAGTGGGAACCGATCGATTCTCAGCACTTTCAAACGTTTGGTCACGCCCTTAAGTTGCCTACCTATGGATTTAGGAGCCTAATTTTAGGTGCTATGGGGTGAGAAGCTTGGCCAGAGATTTTAGTTCCCTCTCTCGGCAGGGGTCTGTACTCACCCCATCTCCACTCTCTCCCTTGTCCTTTTAACAGCTGCTGGGGGGTTGGAGCCAAATCCTGCCCTGGTTGCTGCAGCAAGGAGAAGCAGAGAAGTAGCTCCAGTCACACTCTCCCCAAGATCCTGCTGCCAGGACACCCTGGATTCAGGGAGCACTTTGCTGCGTGTGCACCACTATCCAGCGGTGCTGGAACAGGAGGGCCAGGGGGCACTGGCCCTCCCACTTTTTACCAGCCATACGGGTGAGCGACCAGAGGGGAGGGAGGTCTTGTGGGGAAAAAGGTGGTGCAGGAGCACAGCTTCTGGGGAAGGGGCGGTCCAAGGGCAGGGCCTCAGGGAGAAGGGGTGCTGCAGGGGCAGGGCCTTGGGGGACAGGGGGTTATGTTCAGGCACCAGTCCATCCCCCCCGCCCACTGTTAAGGAGCCTTCTGCTGGCCCTGCCACTGTCTGCAAACTCAGCATTTGCTGCTGCTGGTAATATAGGCACTAGTGCATTGGGGCTCAACCTTTTTTTCATTTGCAAACCCCTTTGGAAATCTCACGTGGAGGTGCGGCCCCCTTTGGAAATCTATGGTCTGTAGCTATAGTTCAAGTCTGTTCAGTCAGTTTGCAGACTAAGTCTGTCATGGACCCCTTAGACATAGTCTGCGGCCCCCTGGCAGTCCACGGACCACAGGTTGAGAACCACGCCACTAATGCACGAAGGGAACGAGAGCTCCTGTCTCGAGCCCCGAACAGGTGGACCTGGGCCCTGCTACCTCGTTCCACTTTCTAATGCACTGTAGCAAGATCTGACTCTGCTGGGGAAAAGNCTACCCCCCCCCCCCCCCCCCCACAGCATGCTCAACAGCGAAGCACAGGCCAGGACCAAGTCCTTTCCGGGTGCTCAGCCACACCCACCAGAGCTAAAGTTACCAACGTTTCCATCAAACCCCCATGTGCACACGCTGCTAACCTTACTCCGCTGGGTCTAACGTTTTCCATAGTGGGGCTGTGCCTGAAGGAGAAATCGTTCTGGGAAGTTTGAGATAAATCCCGTCCTCTGTTTTCCAGTGGCAGGGGAGGGAGAGAACACGCTCCCACTGAGACGACCTTATTTTAGCTCCCTGATTTTCTGGTTAAGTGACATGGCTCAATCTATTACAGTGAATACAGTAACACACAGAAACCGATACCCTCAAAGAGAGAGGGGACGTGCGATTTTAAACACTGCATTACTGGAGCCTGTTTGCAGGTAGCACCCACAGCTTTTTGTAAGAAAGGATTTCTTAGGGAAGTTTGAAAGTGTGTCACAAATCACAACTCCAGCAAGTTCCTCTTCATAACAAAAAGCTTAATAGGCTCTAATACAAGGCTGGAAGTATTCTCGATCTACTGTATATTACCAAGCAGCAATAATCTAAGTAAATCCTATTTTGATGATTTCATTATAGTATTTTATAGGAAGACAGACCCCTGGATGTACTTTCCCTCCCCCACAATGGAAAATGTATTATTTATAGTGAAATAAAATAAGTCGGCAGCATTAGACTCTTACAAAGACTAGGCAATAGCTCACACACCCGTTTGCTTTAGCCACCGGGATGCTGCGTGATCCCAGCCAGCACCAGGGCTGAGCACAAGCCAATGGCTCTAGCCCTGCTGTTTTATAACGATTATCGCAATGCATTGTAATCGTGCTGGGTACAGCAAGGGCACGATCCTGAAATCCTCACTCAGGCAAGGCTCCCGTCAGTAGCAGTGGGCGTGCTGTCTGCCTTGGCTCATATACAATCTAAGGCCCGTGTGAGTAAGAAGAGACACTTTGCACCGTGGCACTTTCTTGCTATAAAAGAAGATGTTCAGGAAATGATTTAACACAATGGGCCTGATTCTGATCTCGTTTACACCCATGTAAATCTAGGAATAACTCCACTGGCATCAATGGAGTTTTCCCAGATTCCACCAGTGGAACAGATCAGAATCAGGCCCACCCGGAGGGCATGACCTATAACTTCTGTCGACCTGCTCTAAAAAGGTAACAAAAACACAAATAGGAACCCACAGGCAACATATCACCCGTCTAAATACCAAGCTTCTTCTCTAAGTCACAGCTACTGTCTTCACTCCTCTGATGGTATCTGTGTACTGCACAGGAATCCAAATGACATTTCCTCTCTAGATAAACAGTCAGAATCAGATTATGTCAGGTATTGCTGAGAGATGACAGACACCTCCCCCCACTCTTCAAAGAGATTCTTTAAATTGGACTTGAAAATACAACAGTAGTTCTTCACCCTTCGCTCAGTGGGATTTCTCCCACAGAAGTGGCAAGAGTATTTTTCATATTACCACCCTGGAAGGCAGGGTCCCTGGAGGTCCGGCTAAAAAAAATGCTAGACTATAGACCGTGTAAGTACCGACAGTGTAATACCAACATTACAAATCAATAGGTTTAAAAAAATTCTGCATTCTGCAATGTTTTCCACATGTCAGAATAAATCTCCCATAAGAACAGAGCAGATAGCATTGATCTCTACTCAGGTTCATTACTCCCGCTAGGATTTGGGGAGTGGGGGGCAGGAATAAAGAGCAATAATTGATCATCCTGGCCAGCTTGTAGTTTTGTATCTTATGATGCTCAGACAGCTGGTTGCAGTTCAGAAGGTTCTTGCTTTGTAACATCAAAAGTGCAGCAGCATCAAAGGCAAAGCTTAAGGAGTTCCCGGTGGATAGGTTCTTGGAACCTCGCAGCAGCCTGAGCACGTTTAGGGAGATTTAAAGTTTTAAGCAGATTACGGCAAAACCTTGGGAGTCACTTGTCTCTGAACTTCAAGGGAGGCCTTGACTGTAGAAAAGTGAGGCCATCTCCGTTGCATCAGTCTCCTTGTGCAGGAATCCCACTAATTTTAAATCATTTCAATAGAATCCCACTTCAATGGAGCATTTGCTGCACTTGACCAGATCACCATGGAGGGCAGGGTCTACCGAAAGCAGACGCCTGCCCCGCGTGGGCAGAGATTCAGAAGGCAGAGAGAATACTCCACAATCAAGTAACTAGCTGTGCAATGTGGTACATGGAGGAAAACTTATCCCCAATCCTGGCAAAAATCACTTTACAGCCAGAGACATGAGAATTGGTTGCCTTTAGCCAAGTACAATTGGAACAAGAAATCAGCAGTGTGTAACAAGCATATGGCAGAGTGGCCTAAAGCGATGGGCTGGGGCTCAGGAGACCTGGTTCTGGTCCTAGCTCTCCTGCTGGCCTACTGGGTGCCCTTGGAAAAGCCACTGCATCACTCGGTGCCTCAGTTTCCCCATCTGTAAAATCTGGATAATTATGTTTACCTCTTTTGTAAAGCACTTTGAGATCAAAAGATGAGACATGCTTTACATGAGCTAGATATGATGATTATAATATAATTACGGTAATGGATAAAGCTTCCCAGTAGGTGAACGTTCACCTCTTGAATACCGGTAGGAATCCTTGTCCCTAGGTACTGAGAGCCCAGTCCTGCCAGGTTGTACCTGCCGAGTGACATGCAGGGAGCATACGTACTGATGGTCTGTCTTAGGAATCTGGATACTGACGTTGTATAATCACAGTTAAATGGCTGGAATCTGCTAAGATCTTTTATTGCATAATCAAATATATTTAAATGATGCCACAAAGAAGCAATGAGAGCATAAATGTCCTCTTAAAGCTCGGAACATCTCCAGATGTGGAGCCTGAATTAAGTTCCATTTCCAGATGATTTTCTGTCTCCACAGCAGGATGATTAACGGACAATAAGTCTTCCGTGGGTGCAGCAGGGCGACCAGCCCTGCAGAAAGAGAAAGGGAAAACGCCAGACGACAGCTTTGCACCACATGCAAAATTTCACTTTCCACCCTGATTGTAACTCACCAGTGATGGGACCAGGCCCCGCCCCCTGTTGCACCCATACAGCCCTGCTGAAGCCAATGAGGTCACCCAGCTATGAATGAGAGCAGGATTTTCTCCCTTAACCCCACGCCTGTCTCAGCCAGACACAGGTGACTGGCATTCACAGTGCAAATAGGGTCCCTTTATCTGTGCATTCTGTATGTTGTTTTTCAAACTCGTGGGCTCTTTCAGGGCTGTTCTTAGTGATCATGGAACACCCGTTGCAGTCTACTCTCAAGGCTGAAGCATTTCTTATTTCATTCAGTGACAGGTTTCCTGCCCTCTTTCCAATTTTGCATGTGCAATGGATTCTGCTTGCAAAGTGCTCATCTGCAAAATGGATGAATACCAATAATCATTTGCATATGCAAATTAGACAACCGAGCTCCCAGCTGCACAATTTTCATATGAAACTGAAAGCTTTGCATCTGTAGAACTGGTGTGCATCTGCTTCTGAGTACGCATTTAGTTGTGCTTGCAAAAGTGAGCATGCGAAATTGGAAGCTGAATTTGAAACAGTCTAAATATTTGGACATAAAATAGAAAACTTTTACATTTGGAATCATTTTACCTGCAACTGAACTCAACTATGACTGGACAAGAAACAGAAATTCTGTTTGGTGCAACACACAACAGCATCCTTTCACACCAGACGAAGCTGTGCTTGTGCTTCCAACATCTTTCCCCCTATTGCAGTCTGTCACGGACTCACAGATCGTGCCCGCTCTTGGCCCCGTGCGGTCCGTGGGGGGTGCCCCTTTCAGTGCGACAGCCCTTCTCGGGGGTCCACTCTCTCCCGGGGTCAGGCCCCTCCACCTCCTGGAGCCGCACCTCTCTGAGCCTTAGCACGTCTGTCTCTGCCGTGGGCCCCCTCAGGGAGTCCCCTCGCTCGGGACCCCCAGGGCCTCCACCCCCCGAAGGGGATGATGCCCCCCCCCCCGCCCTGTTCTCTAGACCGGAGTGACTCTCAGCCAGCGTAAAACAGGAGGGTTATCGAGTGTTGAACCCAGCCCAGGAAACTCTCAGGGCCTCGGGCCTGGCCTCCCTCAGCCCAGCACATCCCAGTCTCCCCTGCATCCAGGTGGGCTCTGCCTGCTCCCCCTCTCCAGCCCCGAGCCCCCCTGCTTCCCAGCTGGGCATCTGATACCCCCGGCCCCAGGCCCCCCCTCTGTCCATTGTCTTCTCTCCAGGTAAACAGGGTCGTAAACAGAGTCACCTGGGCCTCCTCTGGCTGGAACCAGCTGGTCCGGTCACCGGGGTCCTCTCTCCACAGCCCATTGTCCCTCCACTGGCCAGAACCGGCTGCGACTCCTGAGCTGGGCCTCCAGGTCGCCAGGTCACCAGTGGCTGGGGTATCCAGCCCTCAGGCCATTGGCTGGGGTCCAAGTTCCCTCTCGGGTCCTCTGTAACCACAAACTCCCTCTCCCCACCCTCGTTAAACCAGTAACACCCAGGGAAACTGAGTCCCACCCACCCCCGCATGCAAACCATTGGAAAACACGGAAAAAACAAGACAATCCCCCACTTCGTCACACCGTCAGTGTTGCTCAAAATTTCATTGCAGGAGGAAAACTGGAATCGCATCTTAACCGAGTAGCTGATTTATTTTTTATGCCTCTAAGTGCTGACAACAATTTTTTCCCTTAAATTCAGATTTCAAAATAATTTATAAGTTAATGGAGAAAAAACAGAAGCAGAATTAGATGCCATGCGCTGGGCTCAACAGGAAATAAAAACGCTGAGCACCTTCCCAAAGCTATCCAAGTGCGGGGCCAGAACCTCAGCGGGGGTGAACGGGCGCAGCTCCATTCTGCATGCGAGTAACTAGGGCTCGGGAGGGGTAAGTGACTCCCACGGGATCACGCAGCCAGGCCGCTCCCGCAACCGTTACTCCCTGCCCAGCTCCGTCCGCCCTCACGCCGCCCCCCCGAAAGCGTTACCCTGAACGCCTTGTTCGCACTGCACGTCCCCAATACAGGCCCCTCCCGCAACCGTTACTCCCTGCCCAGCTCCGTCCGCCCTCACGCCGCCCACCCGTCTGCAGTGGCAATGGAAAGAGCAGGCCGAGGCCCAAACCTTTCACCCCTCACCAGCCACCTCTCACGTCTGGGTCTTCGACGCTGGGAATAACAGGGTGTCAAATGCCGCCTATTGCCTTGTATAGCGTCGGCCGTGAACCGGCCCAGAGATGCTCTTTCCCTACCAGTGGCCTCAAGCCCCCAAGATAAAGCTTTTAACGGTATGAAGAGGGCTCTCATTTAGAGTCCAGCTATTAAAGTGGACCCAGGTCTTTTCACAAAGCCTATTAGTATGGGCTCAGGTTAGTTTCTGCCTCTCCACTCCATGCCCAGAACGGTGGATGGGTTTGTTCGTTTTTTTCCTGGGCAGAATAAATACCATTCAGACTGATACTGGACCCGTTTCTGGTCCTTGTTTTGAATCTCGACAATCCCTGTTGGAAAGGTTCCTTCCACAGCCGAAGTGTGACAGTCGTGTGCTATTCGATTATTTGCCAAGGCCTGTGTGCATCACAGGAAGGCACATTACCACTATCTATAAATAAGATATTTTATTACACAAACAGGTTATGACAATGATAACAGCACCATGGAGACGGCTTAGGGCTGATTTTAGCGATATCAGAAAATCAAAGGAGGGTTGTGTCGACACGTCTGGGTACTGCCAGACAAGTGAGCACATCCAAAGCACTCCGTGAAAAGTACAGGCCAGTAAAGCTGGGTCTGGGAGAACACAGATTCCAATGTCAATCGGGGGCTGGCACAGCCTCAGCAGGGGATGACGGTCTAGTGTTGAGAGTAGGGAATCATAAAATCATAGAATATCAGGGTTGGAAGGGACCTCAGGAGGTATCTAGTCCAACCCCCTGCTCAAAGCAGGACCAATCCCCAACTAAATCATCCCAGCCAGGGCTTTGTCAAGCCTGACCTTAAAAACCTCTAAGGAAGGAGATTCCACCACCTCCCTAGCGAACCCATTCCAGTGCTTCACCACCCTCCTAGTGAAAACGTGTTTCCTAATAGCCAACCTAAACCTCCCACACTGCAACTTGAGACCATTGCTCCTTGTTCTGTCATCTGGTACCACTGAGAATAGCCGAGCTCCATCCTCTTTGGAACCCCCCCTTCAGGTAGTTGAAGCCTGCTATCAAATCCCCCCTCACTCTTCTCTTCTGCAGACTAAATAACCGCAGTTCCCTCAGCTTCTCCTCGTAAGTCATGTGACCCAGCCCCCTAATAATTTTTGTTGCCCTCCGCTGGACTGTCTCAATTTGTCCACATCCCTTCTGTAGTGGGGGCCCCAAAACTGGACACAATACTCCAGATGTGGCCTCACCAGTGCCGAATAGAGGGGAATAATCACTTCCCTCGATCTGCTGGCAATGCTCCTACTAATGCAGCCCGATATGCCATTGGCCTTCTTGGCAACAAGGGCACACTGCTGACTCATATCCAGCTTCTCGTCCACTGTAATCCCCAGGTCCTTTTCTGCAGAACTGCTGCTTAGCCAGTCAGTCCCCAGCCTGTAGCGGTGCATGGGATTCTTCCTTCCTAAGTGCAGGACTCTGCACTTGTCCTTGTTGAACCTCATCAGATTTCTTTTGGCCCAATCCTCCAATTCAGAGGACCCAACTTCTGCTCCCGGCTCTGCCACTGCTTACTCATGTGCCCATGGGCACGTCCCTTACACCCATTCTACTGATCGGGGGAAAGGAGGAACAGCAAGGATCTCTCTCCTACCCACGGCGTTGCTAGGAGGGTCCGTGTCAGCAAAGCTTGTTGATCTCCTTGGAGGAAAGATGCTTTATGAACTCAGATACACAGGGCTGAATGGAGTCTTGGTTTGGGGAGCAAAGCACCCAGTGTCTGATCAAAGCCTGTTGAAGCCAATGGAAGGACGGACTCCAGTTGACTTACCAGACTTTGGATAAGGGCCTCAGTGACCCATTGAGTGAACGAGGGAGGCGGTTGGGAGGGCAGGGACGTGCACCACTCTGCCCGGAGAAGCAACCCCCCGGGATCTGGCAATGACCCCAGGGAAGATAACTGGGCACTCACTTAAATCTAAGGGACTTCCCTTAGACAAGTATAAAGAGAAAACGAATGAGGATTTTATTGCTCCTTCCAGTGCTGCAATGTCTGACCCTTCACTGCCATCTCCCTGCTGCCTGCAAACGGGCGTTGGGGTTCAGAACGGACTCCAGAGGAAAACTGCCCCTGCTAAGTCCCCCCCCCCCCCCCCACATCCGGCAGTGTCTAGCCCTGGCCCTACTGAGACGGGATGGGCTCCCAGCCCCAGCTGGTAGGACAGGAGGAAGAGATGCAGGAGTGCTCCACAACCTTTCTGACCTGATTTACTAACTGAGCAGGGCCACAGTTCGAGTAGCATCTGGTCTTCCAATATTAATCCAATTATCGACCTCCCCAGTGGGGAGAAGGTCTCTGACCCAAGCCCATGCATGAAAACGTGCAGGGCCGAAGGAGGCTGTTGGTCTCGGTGTAAAGAACTGGACCAAGCTTTTTGAGTGCTAGGGGAGTGAAAAGTCTCATGTTGCCGGCTTATGCAAGAAGTGCCCATTATTCCTCGGGAGAGGGGAAAGGCTCCTCTCTGGAGTGATTCTGAGCTTTGAAAGGACCCAAGACCATTGTCCTGAGCCCTCACCACTAGTAGGTGCTGGATAGAGAACTGAACAAAAGAAATCCATAAATCCTGCAGTATTTCTGCACCGAGAGGAAGGACGGTCTTATAACTAAGGCCCTGGTCTGGGACTCGGGATACCTGGGTTAAATTCTCTGCTCTATTACAGTGTCCTTGTGTGACCTTGGACAAGTCACTTTCTCTGAGCTTCGTTTCCCATCTGCAGCGTGTTGTTAATACTTCCCTACCTCAGATGGCTGAGGCGAGAGAGAATCATTACCTCTGCAAAGTGCTCACACGCTGGGGTGGTGGAAACCAACCAGACAGACAGAGGTACAGTTTCAGGTTGAAGGCCAGAGCCAGCAGATCCTTAAAGATTATGTCTTTGCTACGTGAACATTCACCAGGAAAAGAGACAGCCAAATTAAAGTCTTCACAGCTGCCCTTTATCTACCAACTGAAAGTTCCCGGGTAGCTTGACAGAGACTGAGGTGTAAAGGGAGGATCACACACTGTCTTACCACTGGTGGAGCACACTTCATTCTGGGCATAAGGGCTTCTCTAAGTCTCACAGATCTGACTGGAGCAGCCCACCTGCTATGCAAGATTATCCAAACCCTAGAACCCTCCGGACAAAGAGGCCTTGGTAAAAGAACCAGCATTTCTTTAGGAATGATTCAAGTTCATTTTCGGTCATTTAACTTCTCTCTCTTCTCCAAAACCCACCATCAATTTCACAGCAGACAAGGGGCTGTCACGGGGTATCAGTGTCATTTCTAGGATTGTTTCATGTTCCAGATCATGATTTTAATGGCCAAAAATCAAGCACGAAAGACTCTTCCCTCCCTCCCCCTAGTGCCTTTTCTGGTTTATTTACTGCTGCTCATGATAAGATTTCCTGCAACCAAGATCTCTTGGAAAAATCCCTGGTGTAAGTGACGGTATTTGCACGTCAGAAGGTTTGGTTCTCAGTTCTGACAGTGTCTCTTTGTATTTAGTGTTGCCTTGGTCCCTGTACAAGGATGCCAGAAAACATTCCTCAGTCATGATTTGCGCTCACCTCGCCCCATTTAGAGATGCTAACAAGCTGTTCGGGGAGCCAAGTCGGAGATGCATCCGGACACCCAGTGAACACGGCTATTACTGCTCTGTGCACCCCAGGGACCCCCGCACAGCTTCTGCTGGGTTCCTCCTGCAAGGAAATCAGAGAGGTTATGTTGTTGCTTCAGTGTGAAGTCTTTCCAGGTGCCATTAGCTGGTCCTGTTGTTCTGGGAGAGATGCTCTAACCAGGCACTTATCAGACGCCAAGGTTGGCGGGAGAGCCAGGGGGGTACAACGTCAGCCACTTGCTTTCTGGGTTGCTCTCACACAGGAGAAAGAAAAAATTAACAGCAGGCTCCCCACAGCCGCCACGATGGGGATGGGGAAGGGGAAGCAGCTGCGCCTCCCCTGCCCCCAATGTAATGCCCTCTGTAGGCGGGGGGCACCACGCCGGGAACACTGACCTCGTGTGACGCGGCGTATTCGGCATCGAACAGAAGTGTCCAGGGAGGAATGGGGTGGGGAGGTCGCACGCCTCGGAAGGGGCGGTTGATGTCAGCAGGCAGGCGGCCACACGGAGCTGGACTCTGGGGCCAAGATCACCCCCCGTCTCGCACGCGCTGAGCCTCAGCCAGCGAAGCCTCATCTGAATCTCCACCTCATTCACCCTGTGAGCAGGTCACGTCACTGCCATGGGGGAGCATTGCGTCCCCGACGTCTGGACTAGTCCTCCCAGCGACGCCGAACGGAGCGACGGCAAGAGGAGTCCTGCCTGCAGACGATCGCCCACGCGTTGGGCTTCACACAGGAAGCAGCAGAGCCCCGAGCTGGGGACTTCAGCAGAACGAACAGGCCCTCGCGGTCAGCAGTATTGACACCAACAGGTCTCAGGGGATCTGACCTTCATCAGCATATCAGCCAGCACCAGCCGCCGGTTGGGTGCCAGGTCTGAAACCAGATCGCCGAGGGATGGGAGGCCTGGGGACTCCAGCACAGTCCAAGACTTGTCGCCAACGGAGTGAGATGAGACCCGGGTCAAAGTGGGAAGCGTATCAAGAAACGGGCCCTAGAGCCGGCCCTTACGATAGGGTCCTCGGGGACAGCTGGCACGGCGGGCGCTCCGCCCCCCTGGAGAGAGGCAGGGACAATCTGTGCCAGCAGAGCCCTTGTTTCCCCTCAAGCCGTCAGCAGCCAGAAAAGAGGTGGATTTGGTTCAGAGCCCCCCAGCCCCTCCGAGAAGACTCCGACGCCCGAGAGGCCGAGTGACATGATGCACAAAGTACCATGAAGACTGCTTGCAGCAAGACGGACTCTGCCCCGTTAGCCTAGACTGACCCGGCCGCCCCGCCTCCGGGTCACACCGCTCGGGCCTGGGGGTGGCTAAGGAAAGGACGAAATCCCCATAGCCCTCTGTGCTGTGATACATACCTGCCCCAGGCACAGGGGCCTTGGGGCAGCGCTCTGACATGGGGCAATTGAGCCCTCTTATCTGTCTAGTGGGGGCCTCCTTGCTTTGAGCTCCCTGCTCTGCAAATGCAGATTCCTTCTCCCGGGGGCAGGAGGCGGCTGGACGCCAGGCTGTGATAACTCCAGCCTTCCTTCCGCACGGGCAGCCAGGGGCCCAAAGGGCTCTTCCAAAGCAGGCCCCAGCTGGTGGGACAGGGGGGGGGCAGACAGCATGTTCTATTCCCCTGCCTGGAGTGCGATTTCACCAGCTCCAGTGCCACAGATCCCCACCCAACGCCACGGCCAGAGCAGGCTGCGTGGCAGCTGGATGGGCCCTGCCGTGTGTGACGCTGCCAACCTCTCGTCCGGGAAGAGAGTCAGAAGAACAAGGGCTACGGTGCTGGGGGGGGGAAGGGCATCGCACCAGCCGCGGAGGCCCCCTGCCCCCCATCTGCTCTGAGTGTAAGAAGTTCCCTCACCTCCCAAATCACCACAACGTCTCTCATCAATCATGTTCCCTCTAATTAACTTCCAATTTACCTCTTTAGTCAAGTCTGTTTACAATCAGAGACAAGAAAACACGACCCAGAGCGAGGTGCAATAAATCGGTCTCTCTCCCCGCACGCTTCGCCGCCTCTATCTTATAAATCAGCTCCCAGCTGTGTGCCGAGCTGCTCTCGCTGGGGGGTGGGACGCCCAGCACGCCGGCCCCAGCCGTCCTGTCTTACCAGAGCTCCGTTCGCAATTCTCCCACCTCCGGCACACTGGAAAGGAACGTGGAAAGGGATTTTCAAATCCCCTGGCACCAGCCAGAGAGCAGGACACGGAGCAGTGAGTGCTGCATTCTGAACGCCGAGCACGCGGCAGCCAACTGAGGCCCTGGATTCCGGAGCAGATCAATCCACGTGCCACGGGCTAGCAGAGGCCCAGCCGCTTCGGACGGGAGCCCAGTGGATTTACGTTACGCTGTGCACAGGGGTGGGACGTGAAGGAAGGGGAGCGCGACAAAAGACACCAGTGCCAATGATGCTGCACCCGTCTGTGCCAGGATGAGCACGTCAACAGGTGCTTGTAGCCGGGGCCCTGGGCACCCAGCACGGAGTGCACAAAGCTATAGGAGCCAGCACTGCTAGCCTGGACTGGCCGGGTGCAAAGCACAGGGCTACGCAGCCGTTCTACATCCTTCAGCCCGCTCGGGTCCAGGCAGAGCAATGGCAATCAGGAGACTCCGGGTTCTGTTCCCAACCTCTCCGTGCCTCAGCTTCCTCGTGTGCCAACGGGGGTTATTCCTCCCTGCAGGGCGGGAACGTGGCGAGAGGTCGTTCCTTCGACAGCCGTGCTGCTCCTCTGTCCTGCAAGCAAGGGACTGCCCTTCGCACACCCCTCCCAGAACCCACCTCTGTCCAGATACCTACCCGAGCGTCGCCTCCGCTCCAGCGTGGTGGGCTCAGGCTTAGCTGCTCTACACAGCAGGGTGGCTAAGAGCTGTGCGGCTTCCCACTGATCTCTAACCCCGGAAAGAAACGGAGCCTGCCCCCACCGCCTGGGCTGAGAATCCGAGGAAACGGTTCTGGCTGCCGGGGTCAAGAGAAAGGAGGGGACTGTGCTGATCCCAGTATCTGTAGCCACCCTGGGGGTGGGGAATTCCCTAGTGCAGGTGAAAAGGGGAAGCACAAGAAGCAGCCGAGCATACTACAGGTGGAAACCCCCACCCCACCCCTCTCCTGCAGTCCTCCACCTCCAACAACTTGTCACCAAGAGCCCCAGAGCTTCCTGCTTCAGGGGCCTTGGGTTATAAACTTGGTGTGGAACTAGGTAACCAAAACCCAGCACGTTTGCACCGGTGGGAAGAGCAGAGCTTGGCTCAGCTCCCTTTATTTTTATGCTCAATTAGCAGCACTGTCTGGCTGGTGATTGTGCAGTGTGTGTTGGTTAAACTCCAAGAGACCAGATCGGAGTCCAAAGGGGATTATCCTTTACATGGCATGAGAACTCCACTCCTCGCTAAGAGCAGGGAGAGCTGTTTTACCGGCGCTCCCATCCTACCCTCCACGCGACCCTCGTGTGTCCCACCTAGGGCTCGATTTACTGCTGTATGTGGGCAGTGTCCTGGCTCAGTCCTACACCCAGCCCCAGCGCTAATCTTACATCCGGAATCCCAGCGCATTTCACAAACGGTCCTGGGCAATGCAGCCTCCACCCAGCACGGAGCCTAGGCCCAGACACCAGCACAAGGCCCTACTTACACAACAAGCGGGTGCAAAGCCTTCTGCTAGGAAGAGAGAAAAGTCCATCTGCAGCCAGGTAACCCAGCAGACGGCGTTCCCATTCCACTGGACTTCACCGGCACGGCACACCGAGACAAGAGTTGCCCAAATGGTCAATAAAGAGACAGGCCCTTCAGGTGTCTGTTACAGGCAGGTGAGAGCCACCGTGGCAGGGCGACATTTCTGGTCCCAGCGCAGCTCGCACTCCCGATCACAGGCAGTTGTCTCTGCTCTCCCCCTTCTCCCAGGGGCAAGGGCTGTTTCTCTCTTGGCTTTTGGCTGAGATGTCTGCTGACTCCGGACAGTCCGAGACGTCTCTCTCACGCGCCTTCCTCCTTGTTTTGGGGACTTCCATACCGCGCTGCTGGGCGCGGCCGCCTCCGGCAGGGTGGTCTTGAAAGGTCTGCCAACGGCCCATACATGAACGAGGCTCTTATTTCCTCGGCGAGAAGAGGTTCGTTGTCGTCTCCTGTGCCAGCTCACGCTGTGGGACAGTTGCTCTTCCCCTGCTTGGGACTTGCATTTAACTCCCTATTCACTCGTCACTATTAACCTAATGCACTTAACGCACACAGCCCTGCTCGCCATTTATTCTTCGCACAGCTACTGTTGCATTGGCCTCTGAACTTTAACCCAGGGTCAGCAGACCGAGACAAGTTCACGAGGACAAATCCCCCCGTCTACAACCCACAATTTTTTCATGAAGGAAGTTTACTATTAGCTCAACCCTTTAATCCTCCCCAACTAGAACAGCGATATTTATCCACAGCTGCGCAGACTCTTCGTGCCTCGCTTGCATCTCCAAGGCTTTCCTGTGCCACTGAACATTAGTGCAAAAGTGACCTGGCGTGCAGCACGAGCACTTTAAGCTGCAGAATTATCTTCATTAATAACCCGGGGCAGAGGAGCAGGCACCTCACACCTTGCCCTGTGGTAAGAGTCTGAGTCCCCCTCCCCACCCCATGCACAGCCGCTTAGAGCGGGCTCTGGCATGTTGCCTTAGGGAATTCTCTTGGCTAGTCTGTCACGGCCACTAGAAGTTGAAAGAAACAAGTGCCCAGGTGCTGCAGGGGCAAATCCTGCGGGTGGAGAAGCTCAGCTTGCAGCAGGTCCCAAACTCAGACCACAATTTATTGCAGCCGTTCCTCTCCTACTGCAGCTCCCTCGCCTAATGAAAATTTAGTGCAGGTGGGAAGATGACTTCCCAGCCCCACAAGACTATTTATTCACTGAAGATATATACGTGCTGGGTGGTTCTTCAGGCACAAATGCCAGCTAGCTGAAGAGACCCCAGAAATTAACCCAGCAGATACACACTGTTCTTTGGCATATCTTGAGAAAGGAGCAAGGATCCTGTGACTTTATCTTCAAGGGGAATGGTGCTTACTTGTTCCAGATTTAGGAACCTCAGATGGCCTCACTGGAGTCCCCAACACCTCAGACACCCGGGGACATTTGTGCAAGACGGTTTCTCTCTGGTTTCCACCTTCCCAGGGTTTACGTGGGCTTCGCTGAGGCAAGATAGCAACGTCATCGCTAGCAGAGAAGGAGCGTCTTGTTGCAATAGAATCACTCCACTGTTTTAAGAAAGCCTGTACCAAGATAACAAGCTCTGTGCTAATACCTCAGTGACATCTGGACCACTCTTCTCATCTATCACAAGGAAGAGACGCTCCGATTGCTTTGTGTGCAGATAAGCACTGGCATTTTAACTTTCTATAATCCTCTCAGACATTTCTTTCACTGGGAAAAAGAGAGTGAAAAATCTGCAGAATTTACTCCTTTCTTGAAGCCCAAATTGGCCTGTTTGTGCTTCAATTGACTTCTCAATCAGGCTGCTTCTGAATCTCCCTCTAAGCACAAGTCCCTGTGATGGTTTTACGGGTCAGATAAGGGTGCTCAGTGACAGCCTGTTGTCTTGGCTAACAGATCAGCAGACAATGCAGAAAGAGGGTATTACCACTCTGGAGGATTTAGGCTGGTATAAGTGGTGTGATAAGGCTCCGACCTACCCCTTGGTCTGGGCCCCGATTCACTATTCCAGCCAAGCTAGTGCAAGAACTGGGGAGGGGTGTGGAGGAGGAGGAAGGTGGCATTACACCTCCCCAGTTCTGGAGCTGGTTTGGCTCCGATGTAAGTCAGAGCAGCCTCAAGGCTGCTCTAATTTACCCTCTGCTGCAATAGTTGTCTAGAGGCTGTTGCAGCAGCTTGGAATAGACAGAGCACCATGTGCTCCAGCCCCAGCTCCTCACTTCCCAAGCCACAACCCTGCACTCAAGGCTGCATGGGAGGGAGAGTGGGGGGCAGACTGTAGGCCATTTTGCTGCCTCTGCACCACCCAGAGGGGAACCCTCTCCCCCTAACACTCCCCTTACGCGCTGTGTTTCTCAAGAGGCTGGTTCTGCGATCTTTGCAGCCTAGAACCAGAGCCTTAATCTCTAGCTGTCCTCACTTCCAAGTGCCAGGTGCGCATCTGTCCCTGACCCTAAAGCTGTGAGAGCAGCTTCTGTCCCTCAGCCAGCCACTAGGAGCCACACAAGGCAAAGCCTGAACACGGACCTGCGAATTCAGTTCCTCCGCACCTCACAGCTTTTCCCACCAACATTCNAAAACAATAATTCCCTTTGCCCCCCCCCCCCCCCCCCCCTTCATAAACATTCAGGGAAGGAATTCGCGGGCACGACTGACTGTGGAGACAGCCCTGGGAGCAAACGGAGAACGCGCACCGACGGGGGTTGTGAAAACTCAAACATGAGCACTTGCACCAGGGTGACTTTAATCGAGTCAGGGAACAGAAACCACATCATGGGGCCAAGCTACAGCAAACATCGCTGGCTGCAAGAATTTGCTACTGAGCTATCCGCAGACGGAAGCGTAGCTGGCAAATAGCTAATCAAGTCAAGAGAACGGTTCACAAAGCGAAAGGCTGTTTAATAAAACGGTCACTGCCCGTGTTCTCTAAGCTCCACTAACAGCAGCACTTCTGCAAACACCTCGGCCGCTCACTGGCAGAGCAGACAGCCCTTTGGTATCTCCCAGTCCTGGGTCTCCGCACTTGACGGCTCAGCTAAGGCCATGGGTCTGGACAGTTAACGGAAAACGAGTATTGATAGCTGTAACCTAAGGCCGCTCCACAGCGGTGAGACTGGAAAGCTGCTCTCAGTCCTGCCACAGACATGGGGGACGAATCTTGCCCCTCTGGTAGGAAGCAGAGTTGAGGTGCGACTGTGCACAGAATGCGTACCTAGCTGGCACCCACAATTACTGTGATTAAAGACACAACTTGGGTCACTGTGCACAGAAACAGCCAATTCTGGTAATTTGTGCACACGGCTCCCTTGTCTGTGAATGCAGCTGCAGTAACTGAGTGCAAATTATGTGCACAATTGTAGATCTAAACTAAGAACCTGGCCTGTGTTCAATGCTTCACGTTACTCTTTTCTACTCAGCATATTCAAAACCATGTCTCTCGCTCTCCTTGTTTTTTTTAAACACGTAGCTCGTCGTTTTTAGATTCCTTTCATTGCTACGATCCCGTCCCCCGCTACTCCACCCAGCTCCTCTTTTCCCATCCCCTACCCCCTCGTTTCTCTGGTGCAAAATGCAGCTTAATGAAGGACCAACATGGTTTCCAGCAGGTCATCTTCCAGTGTTAAAGTCCCACGGCCAGACGCAAGCAGGAATTCACCATGGAAAGGGGCGAATTCCAGGGTACCGCACTGTCAAGAACTGAAGCCATCTCTGAAAGGATAAGGTTAAAGATCCTCTTTTCTACAGGGGTCAAGGAGGAGGGAGGAAAACAGGCAGAACAGATCATTTCTGCACCACAAATATGTTTTTACAGCTTTGTGCAGCTGCCGCCACGACTCCCCTAAGCAATGGCATTCAGTACACCCAGGCCAGCGGGGCCTCCTGAAGTCAGGATCGAAGGAACCCGTTAAGCTCCCCTGACAAGACATTTTTCTGAGATAAAAAATGAATGCTGCCAGCATGCAAATCTCTCTAAATTAGGCCCAGCCCAGCTTACTGGAGCTCTGCTGTTCTGTGATGACCGTCATTAACTCTAGCAGCACAGAAAAGGAAGCAAGAATGCTCTCCGCAGGCTCCTGTCCCAGCTGGGTGCCACTGCTCAGAGAAACACTTGGGTTTGGCTGGCTGACATCTGGAATGACACTGCTCAGGAAGAAGGGTGAGCGAGAAAAGGGCTTTGGTCAGCTTCTTTGCAATCAGCAATTCACAGGCAACCCACCTGCCGTGACTCCCTGGAAAGGAGCAGAGACCTGCAGAGTGTGGCTGGGGCTCTCCTTCCCACCAGCACTGCATTCACGGATGTGAAGTCCCAGATCGATAGCTCAGGGGCCAGAGTCCTGTTTGTCCGCAGAACAGGGGGGGACAGTAGGGTGAGATGAGGAGGGTGAGATGAGGAGGGGCACCGTTTACCCAACTCAGAGCAAGTGCACTCTCCTCCGTTCCTCCTGGTTTAACCCCCGCTACAACCCAGGTAGGGCTCTCTCAGCCGCCCTAGGAGAGGGGAATTCTGTCTCCATGGCCCAGTGAGTCCGGCAACAAGAGCGCCCAATCAGGGCTACTTATGGAAGCTTGTATCCCATGGAAATTGTCTGAGACCATCCCACAAGCGGCTGAAATGTGGTAACATTCCTGACCAGTGTTCCCCTGGGCTGGATTTGACTCTGCTACCCGGAGGTGAGCGTCTCCCTACCAGGCCCCGAGCTAACCAGGCTTCCCCTCTACTCTGCTGTCAACCCCCTCAGGCTGTGCTCATGGGATTGCTTCTCAACAGTATGCAAGAGAGAGGCCACAGGATGAAGCTGCACTAGTGTCTGCGATGCTCTCAAACCCCTCTCCGAGGTCTCTTGGCATAAATATAATATAATAATATATGGAGATCTACCTATCTCATAGAGCTGGAAGGGACCCCGAAGGGTCATCGAGTCCAGCCCCCTGCCTTCACTAGCAGGACCAATTTTGCCCCAGATCCCTAAGTGGCCCCCCTCAAGGATTGAACTCACAACCCTGGGTTTAGCAGGCCAATGCTCAAACCACTGAGCTATCCCTCCCCAAAACATCAAACAAGAAATAAAAAAATGAACTTTAATGTCTCAGAAATCCCTATCAGAACTGGTTTAACCGAGAAGTCATTTCTGCTGGGCTGGTGGAAAGGCTCAGTGTGCTGGCTGTGTCCTCGTTATGAGACGCACAGATTTCAAACCCAGAGTTCTCAGAAATTGTCCAACAGCTCCAGAATCCGCTTCTGCTCGCTCTCCCGGAATTCCTGGTTCTTCCCATCCCCGATGTTCTCTGCGTACTCTGCAGACAAACAAAAACAAGCCCTGAGCAAGATGCGACGGCAGATAAGCCTCCCCTATTGCAGCGACACCACCGCAGAACCTAAACTTGTATCCTGGCCTGTGAACAACTCACTTCAATACCTGGCGGAGAGTTAGCCAAGGGACAGTGATGGACTCATTTTCCTGGTGATTAAAACTTTGCATGTTAAACATCTACTGACTCCTCATTAAAATATTTTTTTTTAAAAGGATGGGGCACTAGAATAGGTGCTCCTGCTCTTCTCCCTCGTTCCTGAGCATGATGGACATCAGCAGGGAGACCAGAACTTTAGTCCAGAGTACATCCCCCAGCCCCATCATCTGGAGAGGAGACAGTTTAGGAATTGTCCCCAAGCCACATTCAAAGCCCTCCCATTAGATCTGGGTCAGAGCCAGAGGCCGTTCACCCTCCACCTTTACAAATGATTACAAAACAAAAGGCAGATTTGGGGCTGAAGACACGAGCATCTCAGTGAATCGAAGCTGTCTGCCTAGGAAGATGTTTTCCAGCCTCTCTGGCTCCTCTCATGCATCCCCTTCTTCCCAAACAAACAGAACAGCTTGTATTCAGTGTCTGAATGGCAAAGCTGCAGAAGAAAGTTTGCTTTAATATTTATGTGTTCAGCATTGCTACACATTTCTGAGCCCCATCAAAGCCCTCATTATAAGAGCACTGAAAAGGCTGGGGACAGGGAGAAGCTAGTTGGTGTGGGAGCCTTCTCTCATGCACACTCACTGTCTCCACAAACAAAGCAGAGAGCTCTTTGCCAAGGCCTCTGGGATAAATCCGTTTAATATTTATAAACTGCTATCATCTCTGCAACAAGAGATGCCCGGTGGCACTACGGTTTGCTGCTAGTGGGTCCGTCTGACTGGCATCCTGGAGACAAGGAGGTGTGGGGAGCACCTGAGGACAGAGGGCTCTCCTGCACAAAGCAGAGAACAGCCCCCCCCCCCGTGGTTAACAGCTCAGATCCTGTTCCAGCTGCCCGGAGCTTGAACACAGTGAGGCTGAGGGCCATGCCCCCTCTCTGCTGCCAGGCTCTCGATTGCATCCCGGCCTGGGGCTGCATCGTGAGCACAGCGACGGCCCAGCCCACTCCTAACGCTCCTCTCCTGGACAAGGGTGTGTGTGTGTGTTGTGTGTCTGTCGTGTGTGTCTGTGTGTGTGTGTTCCTGCGCAGCCCACTCTTAGCGCTCCTCTCCTGGACGAGACCAACGCCGGGGGTGTGTGTGTGTTGTGTGTCTGTCATGTGTGTCAGTATTCCTGCCCAGCCCACTGTTAACGCTCCTCTCCTGGACGAGAGGAACGCCAGAGGTGTGTGTGTGTGTGTCAGTATTCCTGAGTGCGTTCCACATACCGGCACCATCCCCACAGCGGAGGTGCAGGTTCTGCCCCGAGCAGGCCATTTCGCTGGCCTTTGTGACTCCGAGTGCCTGAGAGATGCAGCAAGTGGCATGGCCTTTGCTCACTAGCAGCCGAAGGGGAGCTCTGCACCCTGTCTGAGTGCCGGGAGGGACTCCATCCCTGAGTGCACTGCCCGGTGGTGGAGCAGTGGGACAACACCAGGCTACTCAGATCCTCTCACTTCAAGCAGGAACCTGTGGCCATTTTCTGCAGAGCAGGAGGCACTAGCAGAGCCGGATCATAGCTCAGTTACATATTAAGGATTTGTTCAAGGAAAAAGCATCTGCAGCACTTGCCTCAAGCGATGCAATTGCCACAGGGGTCACTAACAGCCACTCCCCCCCCTCCCGAGCCAGTGAAATCTCCCACGGGAGAACAAGTCACAGATTTTCTGGGTTTTGCACTTTTTTCCTCCTAAGCATTTAGCATTGTAAGACTAAGCCTCACAACGACTTGCTGGGAAATTGTTTATTAGGTCACTAGCAGCTGATGACATGAAGTGAAAAAAAGCAGATAAAAACCCACTGAAAGTGGGTTTTAATGTATTTATTTAAATGGGGTGTGTGTGTGTGTGAACTCCCGCCTCACCCGCGCTTACTCAGAGCTGTACGCACTGCTGCTGCTGTGCAAACAGAAAGTGTCTAAGATTGGCTTCTGCTTCATTAGACAAAAGAAAATACAATGGTTACAGAACAGTCAAAATCAATAGGGAAACATTTCCAGGTTTATAAGAGGATATGGGAAACAGCAGAGAACATACACGGAGGGAACATGGGCCAAATTTTGCGCAGTTATAAAGCATTTGCCTTTTCTCTTTGGTTAAGCACAGAACAGGCTTTGGTTTAACTTTTAACACACATTCCTCCCTCCCAGCTATCTTACTAGTGGGCCCATCACTGTAGCATCTAGGTGCGTCTGATGCCTCATTCACCAATCAGGACATCATTCTGAAACCACGGGAGGGCCCACGGGGGGGCGGGGGCAATGGCATGACAAGGGGGCAGAGGCAGGACAGAATGGCCCCTCTATGGATCAGCAATCACCAGTCCATGTTCCTCCCTGTAAGGGCAAGTGTTCCTATTTATACAATTGTTCCTTCAGCAGAGATCAGCTTAAATACCACCATCACCACGATTTAATACAGCACTTTTCATCAGTATGTCTCAAAGTGTGTTACAAAGGGTCATTAATTCCATTTTACAGATGGGGAAACGGAGGCACGGGCAGGGCAGTGACTCAGCAAGGTCACCCAGCAGGCCAGTGGCAGAGGCATAAACACAACCCAGGTCCCCTGCGTCCCAGTCCAGTGCTCTATCTACTAGGCCAAACTTCCATTCCAAAATCTGCTCCCTCCCAGTCCAAGTACTCCCGAAGCCCTGAAGAGAACACTAACGCTCCAGCTGTAAGTGCGGTGGGATCTTCAGGAGAACAGGCCAGGGGACTGCCTGGTCAATCTGCAGAGATTCACTTATCCCCTGCCCACTCCTCCCCCACGGAAAAACCACTGGAGGGAAAGAGGCCTACTGCTTCGCTTGCATGATAAGCCATTTGCAGCGATCCCCAGGGACCCATCAGCTGCCAGAGAAACATGGAGAATAAGTAGGCCATAAAACCAAACTAAAAAGCAGGCACCTAATTAGTATGCAAAAATAGAAAATAAAAATGGAACGAGAGAGAAGCCCACGGAGTGGAAAGCAAGACTAAGCAGTGAAGGGGCGATCCCAGACTGCGCCCATCCCGAGAGTGAGCCAGACACTGGGGGGGAGGGGAGGCTTCAGCAACGGCTCTATCCACAAGGGTGGTCCAGGAGTTACGCCGCTTTGCAGTGCGGGATTCCTGCTCCCGCTGTGCCAAGGGCTGGAAATCCCCCCCCGTCCCTGTCACTAGCCTCTCAAGGGGGACACGCAGGGCCAGTGTGTTGGACTCCTCTCCCCCACCCCCCAGACTAAACCCGGTACTCCAACTGGCAGGCAGCTTCCCCAACTTCATTCCTGGGGTAACTCCTGTTAAGCCAGTGGAGTGACACCAAGAATGAATGTGGCCCAAAGTGCACGACCCTGACATCTAAACACCAGCCTGGAGCGCAGGTTAGCCCCTGCTATTCCGACGTGTGCGGCTTCTGCACCAAGCTGCCAGCACCGCAGCCGCTGGACAATGTCCAGAGCCCCCAGCAAGAATACTCCTGAGGACCCTGGAGTCCCCAATCAGCTCAATCTTTTCCCCATGGCACCAGTGCTGCTCACTCCCTCGCCCTCCCCTCTGAACGGGTGGGGAGAAGAAACAGCTGCTCTCTCTTCCTGTCCGCACCGACACTGCCAGGTAGAAGGGACAGGCCAGCAGCCGTTCTTTGCTCTGGACTCAGAGCCAGGAGAGCCCTGACCAATGCACTGACAGTGGCACAACTCACAGCCCCACACCACATTCGAGACATTCCCCCTCCCCTCAGAGGGAAGAGACTCATCCCCCAGCACCCACAGATACCAACCCAGCTCCTCAGGATCAGCCAGCCATGGCCGCACTGAGCAGTAAGGAATTGCAGCCTGGGCTGTCAGGGAATTTACAGCTGTTTTAGCCAACTCTTAACAGACCAGCCACCTGGAGTGGCAAGTCAGAGGGGGAACTTTACTGCGGGTGATCATCTCTGCAGCCTGCCATGTGTGTCTGCCCTCCTGCGCCTCAATTCAGTTGACTATTTATGTTGGAGAAGAGATGGGATGGCCTGGAGCTGGGATGGTAGAGCCCAAATAAGCACTGCTTTATTGCAAACACGACATCTTAAAACTGGAGCGCGATACTTTACCGCCCTAATCCATATTAATCTGTTGCTAAGAGCAAGACTAACACGCCGTGGACATGGATATGCTACAGATGGGGCGGGGCGACGGGAACGAAAGATGAGACTCAACTAGAACTTTGCTAAGTCTGAACAAGCTCTGTCTATTCCCTTGTTCTCAGGGAGAATGGCCCTGGGCAAAGGCACATGACTGGGGTACTACAAACCAGTGAGCAAGAGAAACTCACCCTTTATGATGTGCCGAACAATTTTGATGGAGCTGCCTCTCATGTTCAGAATCTGATGGACTCTCTGACGAATCTGGTAGGGAGAGAAGAGAGGACAAGCAGACATCATTCCCAGCACAGCTGCAGAGAAACCATGAACGTCTTATTTTCTTGGCGGGAGCGCAGAAATCCTGAGCGTTCTCAACTCCCGTCTACCTTCAGAAGCCCACTTGCCTGGCTGTGCACGGAGAGAAGTTTTGAAAGGCTCAGCCAATGGGTTTGCAAAAGGTGTGCCCCCCCCCCCCCAGCCCACAAAGCTCCATATTCGTGTGCACAAAGGACAGTGGCATATCACATGGTTTGAGAGACCCCTAGCCAGAATCAGCTACCGTAGGAATTCACAGGAGACCTAGGTGGTGCCTACAGGAGACTTCTGGGAACTTGCACTACCTCCAATGGTAAGACAGGGCACCAACATTTCTACCTCTGGGACTGCTGGCCCTATTCACAGCTGGTCTAGATGATGTGGTGGTAACAATGCTGGTGTTCTTGGCCCATTAGTGCACCATGGTTGCTACCACTGGTGCAACTGTGATGGGAGAAGATTTCTTTAAAAAAAAAAAAAAAGGTCTAGTGCAGAGAAATTCCTGTAGGGATGAGGAGCAGTGGAGGGGATTCAGAGCCCTGCGTGTCATGGCTGAAGCGCGTGGTGTCTTTACCTGGGGGACGTTGGCATTGCAGATCTCTGCCATGATGTAACAGATGAGCTGTAGAACGAAGAGACCAGCATCTAGGCGACGGAGGTAGAATTCATCCTCCATGTCATCATCTATTATCTCCCCCCGGCGCACCATATCCTGAAGGATGGCACAAGGAGATGTTATCAGGTGGATCAAGAGAGCGCCCTACCCCCATATTGCTATGGTACATGTAACAAAAGACTCAAAGTATCTGGCATTTTTGTAATCTCACTATAGAGGGTTTATCTGCTTTGCCGTATATTTACAGCTTCCCCCCCCTTAGGAAATGGAGTCTCTGACCGAGTTCCTAGGATCTGATCCCTCTGCTTTCCCACACCCCAAACTCTCGAACTCAGCCATTGTGTCCACCATCCTCCTCCAGGCCAAGAATCTCTGACATTTCCCCATAAAATAGGCTGTGCAAAACTAGGAAAAAAGGGGGAGGTGGGTTCTTTAAACAAAAAGGGTCCCAATTCCATTTCATAGGATTTTCACACTTGCCAAAATTTGCCAATACTCTTTCATTGACTATACTGTATGCATCAAAAACTGCAAGTTCTCATTTACTTCTCTTACAAAATTATAGTTCTCTTGAAAATGAATTTAATTTCACTCAATTCCATTCACTTCTGAGCAAACTTTCACCCTTTGTCTCTAAAACGTGCTCACCTGCAAACGAGCACGTTTTTGTTTTTCAGTAACAAGTTTATAAGTATTTCAAAGTCAGGCTGATTTCTGATTCCATGACAAAATGTGAAAAAATCAATTTCAACTGTTTCCAGTTTTGATGTGAAAAATGTGCGTAGTTCTCTCCTCAAGGTCACTTTTTAGTGAAGGGCTGCTACTAAGGCCCCGTCCAGACTACCCGCCCGGATCGGCGGGTAGCCATCGAAGTATCGGGGATCGAATTATCGCGTCTTGTCTGGACGCGATAAATCGATCCCCGAACGCGCTACTTCGAACTCCGGTACTCCTGCAGGGCGAGCGGAGTTACCGGNAGGCCCCGTCTACACTACCCGCCGAAATCGGCGGGTAGCCATCGAAGTATCGGGGATCGAATTATCGCGTCTTGTCTGGACGCGATAAATCGATCCCCGAACGCGCTACTTCGAACTCCGGTACTCCTGCAGGGCGAGCGGAGTTACCGGAGTTCGAAGTGGGAGCCGCAAACTTCGATCGCGGCGCCGCGCGGACGCGAGGTAAGTCGCGTTAGTTCGAACTAAGGTACTTCGACTTCAGCTACGCTATTCGCGTAGCTGAAGTCGAAGTACCTTAGTTCGATCCCGCCCCTAGTGTGGACCAGCCCTGATCCTCAACAGACTCAAAGACCTGAATAGTGGCGCTCCACGCTTCTTATGGCCACATGAACAAGACAGAACCAAGCCTAGAGGTCCTACACAATATGCAGATTCACCACCACTAAACTATTGGCTATTCCAGCTTCATTTACTGGGAACATTCATGCAGCAGATCCTCAGCTGGTATAAACAATCCTAGCGCCACTGGCTTGCATGACAGCTGCACCTGCTGAAGTTCTGCTAGATAGTCTTGGGGCATTGTCGGTACAATGACCTACAAGGGGTCCATGCAGAACAGCACATTAAGGAATGCCATCCAAAGCACTCATTTCAGCATGATCTGTTCCCATTCAGGACAGGAAGAGCGTCTGGCATAAGAGGAGTGTGGGGTTGGTTTGTTTGGGTTTTTTTGAAGGGGCCGGAGGAGGATCCTTTGGGAACCTCTCTCATCCCCTTTTACTCCTCCCACTCTGAAAGGTTCTACAGCATGGTGATTTCCTGTCCTATAAGGAGGACCAGATAGAGCTTCCTTTCAAAGCCAGTCAGTGCCCCCTTCAGTCATCACACTGACTATGTTAGAACATTTTCTCCAAAGTGCCGCCGAAGGATAACCCAGCAATAAACTCAGACAGTCCCTTCCTGGGAAAGGCCCACCGAACCCACCCCCACAGGCATGTACCCTCCATTTTCAGAGAGACCAGCTGTAACTCCTGTCACTGTGACCTTTCACAATCTTCACAGTGGAGTTTTTTTTAGAGAATAAAGGAAGCAGCCTGTCAGGCCCTGCTAGCTCTCTGCAGCTCGTGTGATTTATTATGCAGTGGTCTGGCAGGTGGGCACAAACCAGCAGAGCAATATTTCCTCATTAGAGCCATCGCCAGTGAGTACACTCTTCCTGCAATGCTCAGCAAGGAGAATGTCCTGTGCGTGTGTGTGTGTGTGTGTGCTGCAGACAAAGATGCACACAAGGTCACAAGTGCCACAAGCTGATTTCGGCTACCAACTTTTTCTGGCTTTCTGAGCCTACCTCTGCAATACAATTACAGGCAGAGTCCCTTAGGGTATGTCTACACTACGAAATTAGGTCGAAATTATAGAAGTCGGTTTTATAGAAATCGTTTTTATACAGTCGATTGTGGGTGTCCCCACACAAAATGCTCTAAGTGCATTAAGTCGGTGGACTTCGTCCACAGTACCGAGGCTAGCGTCGACTTCTGGAGCGTTGCACTGTGGGTAGCTATCCCACAGTTCCCGCAGTCTCCGCCGCCCATTGGAATTCTGGGTTGAGATCCCAATGCCTGATGGGGCAAAAACAGTGTCGCGGGTGATTCTGGGTACATGTCGTCAGGCCCCCACTCCCTCCCTCCCTCCCTCCCTCCCTCCGTGAAAGCAACAGCAGACAATCGTTTCGCGCCTTTTTTCTGCCCAGACGCCATAGCACTGGGATCATGGAGCCCGCTCAGATCACCGCGGCAATTATGAGCACTATGACAACCACGCGCATTATCCTGGAGTATATGCATAGCCGGAACCTGTCAAAGCAAAACCAGGAGGAGGAGGAGGAGGAGGCAACAGCAGCGCAGAGGCAACAGCAGCGCGGTGACGAGAGTGATGAGGAAATAGACATAGACTTCTCACAAAGTACGGGCCACAGCAATGTGAAAATCATGGTGGTAATGGGGCAGGTTCATGCCGTGGAACGCCGATTCTGGGCCCGGGAAACAAGCACAGACTGGTGGGACCGCATAGTGCTGCAGGTGTGGGACGATTCCCAGTGGCTGCGAAACTTTCGCATGCGTAAGGGCACTTTCATGGAACTTTGTGACTTGCTTTCCCCTGCCCTGAAGCGCCAGAATACCAAGATGAGAGCAGCCCTGACAGTTGAGAAGCGAGTGGCCATAGCCCTGTGGAAGCTTGCAACGCCAGACAGCTACCGGTCAGTCGGACATCAATTTGGAGTGGGCAAATCTACTGTGGGGGCTGCTGTGATTCAAGTAGCCAGGGCAATCAAAGAGCTGCTGATATCAAGGGTAGTGACTCTGGGAAATGTGCAGGTCATAGTGGATGGCTTTGCTGCAATGGGATTCCCTAACTGTGGTGGGGCGATAGATGGAACCCATATCCCTATCTTGGCACCGGAGCACCAAGCCAGCGAGTACATAAACCGAAAGGGGTACTTTTCAATGCTGCTGCAAGCACTGGTGGATCACAAGGGACGTTTTACCAACATCAACGTGGGATGGCCAGGAAAGGTACATGACGCTCGCGTCTTCAGGAACTCTGGTCTGTTTCAAAAGCTGCAGGAAGGGACTTTCTTCCCAGACCAGAAAATAACCGTTGGGGATGTTGAAATGCCTATAGTTATCCTTGGGGACCCAGCCTACCCCTTAATGCCATGGCTCATGAAGCCATACACAGGCAGCCTGGACAGTAGTCAGGACCTGTTCAACTACAGGCTGAGCAAGTGCAGAATGGTGGTAGAATGTGCATTTGGACGTTTAAAAGCGCGCTGGCGCAGTTTACTGACTCGGTTAGACCTCAGCGAAAACAATATTCCCATTGTTATTACTGCTTGTTGTGCGCTCCACAATATCTGTGAGAGTAAGGGGGAGACGTTTATGGCGGGGTGGGAGGCTGAGGCAAATCGCCTGGCCGCTAATTACGCGCAGCCAGACACCAGGGCGATTAGAAGAGTACAGCAGGGTGCGGTGCGCATCAGAGAAGCTTTGAAAACCAGTTTCATGACTGGCCAGGCTACGGTGTGAAAGTTCTGTTTGTTTCTCCTTGATGAACCTCCCCCCCGCCCCCGCCCGGTTCACTCTACTTCACTGTAAGCTAGACACCCTCCCCTCCCCCCTTCGATCACCGCTTGCAGAGGCAATAAAGTCATTGTTACTTCAAATTCATGCATTCTTTATTAATTCACACAAATAGGAGGATAACTGCCAAGGTAGCCCAGGAGGGATGGGGGAGGAGGGAAGCGCTGGGTGGGGTGGGGGAGGAGGGAAGGACAAGGACACCGTGCACTATAAAACTTTAAAACTTTAAAAATTAGAAACTTCAAAACTTATTGAAGGCCAGCCTTCTGCTGCTTGAGCAATCCTCTGGGGTGGAGTGGCTGGGTGGCCGGAGGCCCCCCCACCGCGTTCTTGGGCGTCTGGGTGAGGACGCCATGGAACTTGGGGAGGAGGGCTGTTGGTTACACAGGGGCTGTAGTGGCGGTCTGTGCTCCTGCTGCCTTTCTTGCAGCTCAACCATACGCTGGAGCATCTCACTTTGATGCTCCAGCAGTCGGAGCATGGACTCCTGCCTTCTGTTCTCAATCTGACGCCACCTCTCAGATTCAGCCCGCGATTCAGCACGCAACCTCTCCGATTCAGCACGCGATTCAGCCCGCCACCTCTCCTCGCGTTCAAACTGTGCTTTTCTGCAGTCAGACATTGTCTGCCTCCAAGCATTCTGCTGAACCCTGTCAGCGTGGGAGGCCGTCTGGAGCTCCGAGAACATTTCATCCCGAGTTCTCTTCTTCCTCCTTCTAATCTTCACTAGCCTCTGCGAAGGAGAAACATTTGCAGCTGGTGGGGGAAAAGGGAGATAGGTAGTTAAAAAGACACATTTTAGAGAACAATAGGATCACTCTTTCCCGTTAAACCTTGCTGTTCACATTACATAGCACAAATGCTTTCGTTACAAGGTCGTATTTTGCCTCTATTTATATTGAGGGTCTGCCGATTTGGTGTGAGAGATCACTCACGCAGGGCCAGGCAACAGAATTCGGCTTGCAGGCAGCCATGGTAAGCCACAGTCTTTTGGCTTCTTTAACCTTAATAACATGTGGGAATGGTTTCAAACAGCAGCACCCTCATTTTCCATACCAAGCAGCCGTTGGGTTGGCCATTTAAAATGGTATGGCAATTTAAAAGGAGGGAGGGATGCGGTTGCCGGGTTAACGTGCAGCACAAACCCAACTAACCCCCCCCCCCCCCCCCACACACACCCAATTCCCTGGGATGATCACTTCACCCCTCCCCCCACCGCGTGGCTAACAGTGGGGAACATTTCTGTTCAGCCGAGCAGGAACGGGCACTCTGAATGTCCCCTTAATAAAAGCACCCTATTTCAACCAGGTGACCATGAATGATATCACTCTCCTGAGGATAACACAGAGAGATAAGGAATGGATGTTGTCTGAATGCCAGCAAACACCGGGACCATACGCTGCCATGCTTTGCTATGCAATGATTCCAGACTACGTGCTACTGGCCTGGCGTGGTAAAGTGTCCTACCATGGCGGACGGAATAAGGCAGCCCTCCCCAGAAACCTTTTGCAAAGGCTTTGGGAGTACATCCAGGAGAGCTTTCTGGAGATGTCCCTGGAGGATTTCCGCTCCATCCCCATACACGTTAACAGACTTTTCCAGTAGCTGTCCTGGCCGTGAATGCCAGGGCAAATTAATCATTAAACACGCTTGCTTTTAAACCATGTGTAATATTTACAAAGGTACACTCACCAGAGGTCCCTTCTCCGGGGTCTGCGAGCACGCTTTGGGATTCGGTGGGTTCGGGGTTTACTGGCTCCAGGTCCAGGGTGATAAACAGATCCTGGCTGTTGGGGAAAACGGTTTCTCTGCCTCCTTGCTGTGAGCCATCTCCCGTCTGTTCATCATCATCGTCTTCCTCGTCCCCAGAACCCGCTTCTGTGTTGCGTGAGTCTCCATTGACGGAGTCATAGCACAGGGTTGGGATAGTGGTGGCTGCACCCCCTAGCATGGCATGCAGCTCGGCGTAGAAGCGGCATGTCTGCGGCTGTGCCCCGGACCTTCCGTTTGCCTCTCTGGTTTTCTGGTAGGCTTGCCTTAGCTCCTTAATTTTCACGCGGCACTGCTGTGCATCCCTGTTATGGCCTCTGTCCTTCATGCCCTTTGAGACTTTTTCAAATGTTTTTGCATTTCTTTTACTGCTACGGAGTTCCGCTAGCACGGATTCGTCTCCCCATATGGCGATCAGATCCCGTACCTCCCGTTCGGTCCATGCTGGAGCTCTTCTGCGATCCTGGGACTCCATCATGGTTACCTGTGCTGATGAGCTCTGCGTGGTCACCTGTGCTCTCCACGCTGGGCAAACAGGAAATGAAATTCAAACGTTCGCGGGGCTTTTCCTGTCTACCTGGCCAGTGCATCCGAGTTCAGATTGATGTCCAGAGCGGTCACAATGGTGCACTGTGGGATAGTTCCCGGAGGCCAATACCATCGAATTGCGGCCACACTAACCCTAATTCGAAATGGCAAAACCGATTTCAGCGCTACTCCCGTCGTCGGAGGTGGTGTAAAGAAATCGATTTAAAGAGCCCTTTAAGTCGAATAAAAGGGCTTAATTGTGTGGACGAGTCCAGGCTTAAATCGAGGTAACGCTACTAAATTCGACCTAAAGTCGTAGTGTAGACCAGGCCTGAGTCACCAGGAGGAGAATTAACCCTTCCCACCTCTGCAACAGACTCTCACATTACAAACTCCTGAGCATACGAGCTGAGATAGGACACAGACAGTGCTCAGGAGGTGTCCCTCAGCAGATGCCTCATGCATAGCCCCTCTTTAACACATCTATCGGGAAGCAGAGTGTGTGTCCTGGTGAGATATTTAACACCAGGCCAGCATCAGTGAATCAAGCTACCAGGGCCCTATAGAATCCTGTAAGGGGGGGGGCACTAAGCTATCCATCTCACTCCTCCCCACTGCCCAAAATACTAATGATCCTAAGGCATCTGTCCACAGGTTGAGTCCCTGCCCTGCACTTAAGAGTCTTCCTCCAGGACCTCCTCTGCCCTAGCTCCTTTGTCGTCTCGGGGCCCAAAGAGAGACTCCCTCCACCTTCAGTTCCTGGCTGGAGCTAACTGTGCCCACCTGTCAGACCGGCAGAGGCCTGGTGTACACTTATAGATATTGCCAACACCTGTCAGTTAGGAGTGTGGTTACTCCTGACGGAGATCTTTGTGCTAGACACGGTTATAATGGCAGTAATCGCTTATTTTGTTCAGGGAACAGGTATAAGCTACACCAGCAACAGAGCTCTTGCCAGTATAAGCTGTCTCTCCACGAGCAGGGTTTGCCATTAGAGCTCTACTGGCAAACCCTTGCTAGCATAGACAAGAGCTTAATATTTACCCTGCATCTTAACACAGGGTTTCAGCATCTTAATCTAGTGTGACTCGAAACCCCAGCCCTGCTTTCCTATGCAGGGTCCTACAGTCTTCCTCTTCAGATAGTCAAGGGCTCTTCTCAGTGACGGCTCTACATGCCTTAGACACAGAACTAGGACAACCAACTAATGCCTCCAAAACGGGGAAGGAAGACAAATCTCCCGACCTGTCCATATGTGGGATGAAATAAGTTAGTCCTCTCCGACGGACTCAGTGTGTGAGACTCAGAAAAGGCTTTAAAGTCGACTGGTTTATCGACAACACAGGGATGCCCAAGGGGCAGAAAACCCTGGACTCTAGCAGTCCCAGGTAACTTTAATACACTCCAGCTCTCTGAAGAATGGACACAGACACGGCTATGCAGAGTTCAAAAGCAGGATGTTGCTGCCTGTGGAAAGGCTTCTGAATGTTATGCAAGCACTGAGTTCCCTCCCACTCGAGTTCAGGAGGTTGGCACTAGGACAGGCTTCCTGGCATCTGGCAAACACCTTCTGGAGAGCTCGCCGGATGCCACCAGGCCTAACAGGCCGAGAGCGCTCGTGATGGATGGCAGCACTGCGGAGTGGGATGTTACAGCTCTATCTGCTGCATGCGAGTCGTCACTCACTGGCAACCCCACAAAGGAAAAACAACTATCCTGGAGCCCAACTAAAACAAGCCTGATTGGGAGATGGGCAGGAAGACTGACCCGTGCAGTACGAGGAGCTCTGCGGCACCCCAGCAGGGACGGAGAACTTTCCAGATTTAAAGCGATGCTCCTAGGGCAGCCTTGATTCCAGAGTTCAGGGGAGAATGCCCAAACTGCCCTGGGGCAAACGCTTCTTCCTGATTCCCCTCTACACTTGCCCACCACGCCACAGGCACAAAGGGCCCCAATAGCAGAACCAAAGTGGGTTCTCCTGTTGGAGGTGGGGGAGGGAGGAGTGGCAGTTGTAGAGGGTTACAGACCGTGCTGGGGGCCTGGACACCCCGAAGTACAGCTCTTCAGGAGCTCACTGTGCCCCAGGATGTAGGGTCTTTGTGGGTGGGGAGAGCTTGTGGCTACACCACTGTGCAGCTTGCCCAGACATTTCCCCCTGTATGGCAAGGGATGCTGCAGCTCCAGGCTTACTCCACCCCTGTGGCTGGAGAGCAACGGTTGCCAGTCAAATGCCCGGGATGCTCGGGGTGGGGGTGGGGGAATCCTGACAGCCCGCGCACAGCTCCTATTAACTTCCCGGTACACCAACTGGCTACCTGAACCATACAGAGTCTGTTCGGGACGTGCTGGACTTTACATGCTCTCAAAGTTCCGTTCCCAGCAGCTCCTCCATCACCCCCCAGACCCCCCGTGGCCTATCACCCTCGACAGCACTTAATTCTTACACTGAGCACAAAGTAACGGGTAAGATTTTCAGATTGCCAGGGCGGCAGCCAGTTGTGGATTTACAGGGGTTCGACCCCCCCAGCCTTTACACAGTCTCTTTGGGAATACCCCATTATTCAGTAGGCCCTCAGCGCAGCTTTTTACAGGGGCAAGCCACCTGGCAACACAATGTGGGCGTTCCGACTACAGTCACACGACTCTGCACAGAGTCCAAAGGAGTTCAGATTCCTGACAGAGATCTGGTCCTTTTAGGGAGCAATGCGGCCAGTGTCTGCAAGGAGGCAGAACAGGCTTTACAGAACAAGACAGCGTTTATTAGCCAGCTGGACTACAGCATAGGAGGGTCCAGGTTCGACGGGCAAAGCCAAGCTAAGTCAGAGTTCATCATAACAGAGTCATCTCCCCCGCTCTCACTGAGCCTCCTGGGTTTCATCAGCCTCTCAGTTACTCTCTGACCCTCAATGTGCAGCAGCAACAGACTCTGTCTGGTCACTCCTGGACCCTTTGTCTCCAGCTGGAGCCACGCTCTGTTCACACGGTCAGCTTCCTTAGCTCCCAGTCGCTGAAAGCTACTGGTCAGTCATTGGAACGTCTGTTGTCACTTCAGGACACACTATTCACCTGTGCTGATTCCAGTCAGTTCTTGATAACGTAACTGGCTCCAACCTAGACAGGCGTACATGATATTCACCTGTTTACCTTCCCCATCCCGGAGAGAAATGAACCCCTTAGCCCTCAGTGGGTAGGGATACAAAGTGAGCGCGCAAACTGAGTCACACATTGCTCATGAAGGTATTGCAAAAATTCCCATATTCTCACATAAAGGCAACCTCATTATTTCTCTTACGTACGTCGCTACCAAGAAGAAGTGATCTGGGGAGCAGCATTCAGCTATTTGCTTGATTATGCAGGCAGCAGCAAAGAAGATGCTTGTCCCTTCCATAGACATAACAGGCTCTGCCGCACTGACAGTGAGGCAAAATTGCTGTGTACCAGTAAATTAAGCAGATACAACTCATGAGACACACCGCAGGGCGATACGTACAGTACTAAGGTGCCATTTTTTTACAGTCTTTTTTAACCACAGCCCCCTTTAAATGTTAATCTGTCTCACAGTACAACACCAAATAGCCACCTTTCCACTTTGTGTCTCTCTGAGTCATCAAGTTGCTACCCTCCAAATGAGACTCAGATGCCATTTCTAATCTGCCACCAATATTCACTGAGATGCCCCTTGCTGATGGGAGAAGACAGCAAGAAGATGGGCTTCTGTGACACTAAAACGAGCTCCTCTCACACTAATGAGGGAGGACTGACAGGCCTAGAGTGTCACGTGAAGACTCAAAATCTAAAGATGACGACGGATCTGCCACTACCAAGTAGAGAGATCACATTTCTCTGCACAGCGTGGCAAAGTGGGTTTAAGAGATGCTCCACACCCTTCTCCTCACATATCTGTCAGTTCATCTCTCTCATCCGAGGAGAGCTAGGACTGCCCGTGCAGAGCAGTGTGGGAGAGAACTAGTTCAAACTGTCACGAATGCCACTGCACCATTCTGAAGGTCTGTCTACACTTAAACTGCTGCAGTGCCTCAGTCTATACCAGGGGTCGGCAACCTTTCAGCAGTGATGTGCTAAGTCTTCATTTATTCACTCTAATTTAAGGTTTCGCGTGCCAGTAATACATTTTAACATTTTTAGAAGGTCTCTTTCTATAGGTCTATAATACATAACTAAACTATTGTTGTATGTAAAGTAAATAAGGTTTTTAAAATGTTTAAGAAGCTTCATTTAAAATTAAATTAAAATGCAGAGCCCCCCAGACCGGTGGCCAGGACCCGGGCAGTGTGAGTGCCACTGAAAATCAGCTTGTGTGCCGCCTTCGGCACCCGTGCCATAGGTTGCCTACCCCTGGTGTAGACACTAACCACACCAACCGGAGGGATTCTCCCGTCAGCACAGCTAATTCACCTCCCCGAGAGGCGGTAACTACGGAAGAATTCTTCCACTGGCCTAGCACTGTCTACACCAGGGGGTGGGGTAGGTCAGGCTCGGTACAGTTACGTCTTTCAGGGGTGTTGATTTTTCACCCCCCTGAGAGATGTAACAATGCTGAGGTAAGTTCCCAGTGTGAGCCAGCCCTGACCAGCCTAAGAAAAGCGTAGAGCTAAAAGCCAGAACATTATACATCACTTCAGGCACGGACATGAAAACTGCTGTTAGGCCTTGGATCCTGCACTAATGTAGGCAGCTCATCCCCTCGTTCCCTTCACCCTGCCGTGTCAGGCAGGTTCACATGGGGGGAGGGGAAAGGCAAGGAAGGAGGATGTCTGCCACACTCCTGAGGTGATTTCATGACTGAGGCACTCAGCACATCCTGCGAATTAGGTATCCACCAGCAACTCACTCACCATTAAACGCCTGATCCAGCCCAGCACAAAAAGAAAAGCCTGTGGGACGGAGAGCGGAGTACATGCCTGTAGGATTGGCAGGAGGAGCCAACAGAGAACTGGGGTGTAAATCAGTCAACAGGAGGATCAGGAATGACCAGGACCAAGTGTAAAGATTTGCAATTTGCTCTCAAATCACAGCAGCCCAATTGCAGTGAATGTCCAAAGCAAAAGGAGAGAGGGGAAGACAGATAATACTACAAAACACCAAAGACCTGGCATCCCATCACTACATCCCAGTAGGACCTAGCTATGCTGCTGTGACCCACATGCACTAGGGGAGTCCTATAAACCGTCTAAACTGAGATTTAAAGGTGAAACGTTAAGCTAATGCATACGTTCTAAAGCCAAGTGTAGCCAAAGCAGTATGTTCTTTAGCACATACTAAGGTGGCCAAGTGAAAGCCTAGACTTCCCCTGTGGTGCCTCGTCCCCACTAGAGTTTGAGAACGTGTTCGCTACCACCACATCTTTTATCCGAGTTTGGACACTTCACAGAATGAAGTGGTTTCAAAAGATTGTAAAGAAACAGCGTTAAGGGCCCTGGTAAATTCACTCGGGGTCCAAAAGGCAGTGGAGGCCCCATACAGTGTTGCCAAAGGAGGGTGACTTGTCCCGTGCAGCCTGTGCTCTTGAACAATATATGCCAAAGATGCACTGAGCCTGTTGTATGCAGCCGGTCACCTCAGTGAAAACAGACACACTGATCTCCCAGCGTCTCTCACACGCTGATTGGCCATCATGTTCCTTGAAATGCAGGATTGGGACTGACTCCTGGATGGGGTCACAGCTCCTACTGCAGGCAAAAGGGCAGGTCTACATCTAGGTCATGTCAAGGTGACAGCTGAGTGCTCAAACCTGCATACAGAAAGCAACTGCACTGTCTTTTGTGAAGTTTTCTTCATTTCTGCCTACTTGCCGAGACGTGCTTGTGCATCTGTAAGCTGAGCGGCCAATCTGCAATAGCTGAAAAGCTCACTGTTTGCTACAATGCCTAGCACCTCCAGGGAATCAGTAAACATAAGGCTGCAGCTACGGTAAACTTTGGGAGCTAGAAATGGGAAGTGTGACAGGGCATTCAACATGACTTGTCTAGATGACCCAGCAATCCCAGCAGTGGAGCTTATAAAGCTCACTTTAGCCTCTTGGCTTGTTCCTGAAGAAGCTCACAATACCGACAGCAAGAAGACCAAACAACTGCGTAACTGTAGCCAGATTCTGCAATCTGCATGCCCTCCAGGGAACATAGTTACACTGCTTATACTTTACATTAACCCCCCTCGTTATCTCTGGCCCTCAATTCAATTCCATGCAATTCAAACTGAACTCAAATGCCAGACTAATACAAATCCCCATTTAAGCTATAAAAATCTGTGGACACCGCTTCAGTTCTAGTTCAGTCCATCTTGTCCTTTCAAGGGTGGAATGACTTAACTGTAGCACAATTAGCATGTAATTTGTAAGTCATTATAGTGCAAAGTATCTGGTGAGAACATTTTATTGAATAAACCTGCTGAGCATAATTTTCTGTGGAACTAAAAAAAAATATTAAACTGTCTCTGGCCTTTTTCTTCCCTTTTCAGAGCCCGCTGTGGTTACTGCTGCCTATAATTATATCTCCTTCTAGACGGGGCTAAGAGCCATGGGGGTTCTGCACCTTTCCCTACAGAAGGGATTAAAGAGCTCAAGAGAGAACAGGACACTTCCCTCACAAGCCAAGGCTTCGATATTTTCTAGGCTTTATTTCCTAGAGACTCGGCCGAAAAGCACTAAGATGTACTGGTGTTGGAAAAGGAAGTCCCCGGCTTCACATGGCTGTTAGCAGCATTCACCCCAACTCATCGCCTGATCGCTTCCAGAGGGGAGACAACTTATTTCTGGGAACCAGAAGGAGAGCAGAAACGTATTTCATAACCCCTGTGAATAACCACTAATGCGCACTGACCCCCCTGCCTCCCTGGAAAGTGGGAGGGACACAACAGGGCCATGAACTCAGAAACTGTCTCTACTCCCCTCTGATGGGGGCATTTGCTGGCAGAACCATTTTGAAATGACCAACTGAAGGAAGATGCATCTCTAACCTCTATCTACTGTCCCATCTCCAACTTTGGCCAATCTTTGATGCTTCTGAAGTGAAAAAAACCCAGAATGCATCAAGGCAATCGTGCATATGGGGGTGGATTCTGTCCTGAGCCCCAGTATGAGATTTGGTTATAGTCATGGTCTTAACGCAGAGCTGCAAGGCTTATGAGCATGTTCAGGACAATGCATGAAATCCTGTTCTCCCTGTGGCCCAAGAAGCACAGGGATAAACAGGAGGATTCATAGAGTCACAAAATCCCAGGCCGAAGGGACCACCATGACCATCCAGCCTGACCCCCTGCACACACATATGCCATAAAACTTTCCCTAGAAGCTTACAGTATAAAATGTTGGAAAGATCTCTCATCCTGGGGACCTGGCCGCTGCCCAGAGGAGCTTACAATACAGCTTTCAGACCAATTATTTTAGCATTAATGTGAGTGCTGCAGTTAGGACACCTCCTGAGCCTCTTCCCTGGTGCCCACCATGGTGGAGCAAAAAAGGACATTGCTTCCAATGGGACCTGCCTCTATGAGAGAAAGAGGAAATTGGAGCTGCTGAGAGCATGCAGAGGGTGCTAAAAATCTGTTAGGTACTTAGAACATCAGAACGGCCAGACTGGGTCAGACCAAAAGTCTATCTAGCCCAGTATCCTGTCTTCCAACAGTGGCCAATGCCAGGTGCCCCAGAGGGAATGAACAGAACAGGCAATCATCAAGTGATCCATCCCCCTTCTATGGCCCCCATCACCACAGGATCTGAGCAAGTCACAATCTTTAATGGATTTAACTTCACAGCACCCCTGGGAGGCAGGACAGAGCTATTCTCCCCATTACACAGAGGAGAACAGAAGCCCAGAGAGATTGAACAACTTGCCCAGGGACACACACGATGTGTGTGGCAGAGCAAAATGTGGACCCTGGTATCCCCCAGCCCAGACTAGCGCGCTAACCACTGGACCATCCCTCATCTGGTCACCGATTGGCTCTGCTGCTGCCTGCCAGCCTTGAAAAGGTGCAAACTGTCGCCCCTGGATGCAGAACACAGACCTACTGCACAGGGATGATCTGCAGCGTAACTTCATATCCGTAAAGGCCTTGGCGATGCTCAGTTGGAAGGTGCTGCAGATGGTCGAAGGACATGGGGGACATTTCTGCTCTCTCCCAAACATCCCTAGAGCTCGGGGAGGCAGGGTAAGAGGGAACCATTTATTCTAGCCATTCCAAACTACGGGGAGCTGGCATGGGGGAGTGGCGAGAACACTGCAGGGAGGGGGCAGCCTTTCTAGCTGCACTTCGCTAACGGAGGATCTGAGCTGTAAGAGTCCCCTTTTCCCATGCCCCTAAAACAGGTAAGTCAGGCAGCAAAGACAGCTGGGCACAGCACAAGTGGAACAGATCTGTCACAAATGTGCTGAGCTCGGTGAATGCACAGGGCTTCTTAATGCCACTCATCTCTAGGTAGGAGAGGCCCAGACCTGGAACAGCAGGGAGTGGGGCAAACCTCAAAGGTGAAATATTTATACCTTTGGCGGGGTCAATTCAGCCCCTCATCGTTACCATGTAAATGAAGCGAGTCCTGCGCAGTTTAACGACAGGTGCTGTCTGCTCTCCATGGACGCTGAGGAACCTGGCACTGTCTGTAAGGGAAAGGTCCCCACCCAAGTATCCTGGGCCCCAAGTTCCCCTCTCCCTTCATACCACGTGCTGGCTGGCGGCTGCCCGAGGGCTAAAGGGATTCTGCAGGCGTAATATTCATGAAATGCTTTGAGATCCTTTTGGATGAAAGATGCTCTATAAATAGCAAACAGAGGGAGGAGGAAGAGGGCTTTAAGCAGCAGGTGCCCACACTCTGCTAGGGGCCAGACAGTGCCCTTAGCCCTGCTCTTCGAGCTCTGGGCCCCACCCACCAACACTGAAATGTACAGAATCAATCATTTCTCGCTGCGTTTGAACAGGAGCAATGGAGAGGGCGGGGAAGGAAGGGAAAACGCTGTTTTGCTGCAGGCCGCTGTTCATTTGTGAAGCTGCAGCTGTCCATATGGAGCCTGAACGCTGGCAATTCATCACTCACCCCTGTGCCTTTTTGAGCAGCCATGAAGCTGCTGAGCTCGAATGCCCTCAGAATGTTTGCCAGTGCCCAGCGAACTGGCCTTGGCATTGAGGGGACAGATGTTTGTCAGAGACTGGTGGGGGGTTTGCAGCCTGTGTCACGCAGAGTCAGCTCATGTGCTGGGGAGAGCCACTGCCGTGATTACTCTCCGTCAGTGCTAATCAATTTCACACCCTCTTCAGTGCGGATACCGATGATCTTGTGGGAAGTGGGCCAAACTAACAGCTCCGCAAGCTGCTTCCTGACTCCAACAGCTCGTCCTCTCTTTCAGAAAAGTCAGTTTCAGCTTCAGTTCCAAGAAAATACTACATGGTACCAACGCTCATGTCATTCAGAACGATGCACTGTAGGTATCTGGAGCAAACACCAATCTTTGGCTACAGCCCCATCTAATCTGGATAGAAGCTCCCTCACAGCTGATCAAGACTCTAAAGAGGCAGGAAGGAGGCCTTGAATATTACCATGTAATTGTCACACTGCATGTCACTAACTCCCCCCCATCTGCCAGCCCCAGTAACGTTTCAGACTAGTAAAAGGGAATGAAAAGAGAATCACAGCTACTGCAGTCCTAGACTCAGGAATCACTGTACAGTGTGTGTGTGTGTACACACATATATACGCGCACACACACACGTACACAAATAAACCCAAATATGTTAATCCAAAACACTGCACACCTAGCCCCTGTGCATGGTGGAAGCACAGCCAAGCTAGTTACACTTGTGTTGAAATGCGGCTGTTGCTACCAGGTCCTGCTATCACAGCTTCCCTAGCCAGCGAGGACAAGGATTTTCAGAGAACTCTGCTAGACAACTGTGCTGCAGTGACCAACCCGACCCAACCCAGCGGGCTGTAGCATGACTTTACAATATGGTTCTAACCTTGTTTCTCAGACAAAAATACCTTCCCCCCCCGCTCAAAGTAGTCATGCTGGGGCCTTGCTAGCAGTAGCTGTGTGAGCACCATGAGGATGCCTGTCTGGAGAAGGCTAATGAGGCAGGACAGAGAAGTGCTGCGTTACAGAGCTGGAAGCGAATGAAAAACAACGGTAGCGCTGTAGTTGAGCAGGAAAAGGTGGCTGCCATTTGAAGAGTGTGGTGACAGGCAGACAGTTAGAAGTTAGAGGGTAAGAGGAAGGAAGGAAGGGAAGGCCGGGCACGTTTTAGAGACAGGGTCAATCTAAAGCAGATATGGAACTTTTAACAATACGGTAGAAACCAAAGAAAGTGAGTCCAGGGACAGAGCTTTTGGTAAATGAAGACCTCCCAGAGGAAACCACGGCGAGAGAGGTCTCAAGCACAGAAACGAAGGCTCAGTGCACAGCATTGGCTTGGCTGAGCCAGGAAGTCGTTGCAATGTTAGTCCCAGAAAGCCCAGCAGGCAGAACGCACTGAGCACTCTCTCATTACCTGCACGGCACAAGAGCTAGAGTCTGTGTGAGTGACACAAAGTAGCCCATGAGGCACCAGCACAGGTGCCTGTCCTTTGAGTGGCGAATTGTGTTGCCAGAGCTCGGGGATTCACTGTGCTCTGGCTGGAATTCACCAGTTTGGCTGCTGAGCATCTATAGACAGAAACATCTGCTTCTTACACAGAGATTCACGTCTTCCTTGCCCAACAGCAGCGTGCCAGTCAACCCCTGTGTACAACCTTGTCCCAAAGGATACCCACCCTGGCCAGAAGAAACTCCTCTACAGGCAAGCAGGAATTCAGCTGTTTGCAAGAGGGTGGGTAGAAGGCAGCCAAGTCAAAAACGTGCCATGTGCAGGACATTAAAAAAATACCTCCCTGGCTGAGGGCTCAGAGTGGGAGGAAGAAGAGGAGTTAGAGACACGGGCTGGCAACACAAGGAAGCGATACATACATGCTTTTCTCCTTCTATCTTCTTGTCAGCCACCTGCATTGCATCCAAGTATTTAAAATGCAGTTCCATCAGCCTATCAACCTGTGAGGGCAGGAGAGACACAGACCTAAGCGAGAGAAAGGCCCACTCCACTCAGAATTCAGCCCTTCCTACTCCACTGTTCGTCCTCCCAGAAATCTCACAAAGCAGCTTGCAGCTCTGCCACTCCCAGGAGAGACACGGGAAGGGGCCAATGCTGGACAGGTGAGTGCTTTGGATTGAAATGTCAGTGATCTCTACACCTTATCACAACGTGATCCAATCAGCTCCCACTACAAGATGGGCAACCAGGCCATGAGCTCAGCCCACTCCTCTGATCGGTGGCCCTCCACTTTCCCCAGCTCCCTGAATGCAGCTGCATAGATGGCAGGTATAACAGGCCAGGGAAGGCACAGCCACGGGATGCCAGGTTGTGGGTTTTTACTACTTATTATTATGCGCTATGCAGGTTCCAGGGCAGCTGAGGAGGTGGTATCTGCTATTCAGCTTCCCGAGTTCATCAGTCATCTCCCTGGACTGGAGAGAGATGACTGATGAACCCTGGGAAGCTGGGTAGCAGATACTGGCTGCTCAGCCACCCTGGAACCTGCATGGCGCATATAAAAAGCTCAGCGTTCTTCCGCTGGGTGGTCTCGGGAAGGGAGGCCACCGCCTTTCCCATTCTCTGGCCAGCGCAGCTGCGGCGGCTCAGGCCAGCCCGGGGCTCAGGTGGGCTGGTTGGGCCGGTGCAGCTGGGGCTGGCCCAGGGCTCCTCCGGCAGTGGAGGGGTGGGGAAGGGCTTGGGGTTCTGGCCGGCCCGGGGCTTCTCTGGCTGTGGGAGGGTTGGGGTGGAGGGCTCAGGGCCACAGCCATGGTGGGGGGAGGGGGCGCGTAGGGGCAGGGCTGGGGGCTAGTCTCCCCAAAGGGGGGGGGGGGTCGTCCCGCCGCCCATGTGTGGCCGTCTGTCCAGCCAGGCTGCGACCACTCAGAGCGCTAAGGCTGCCTTCTCTCTGTTGTACTGGATTAAGTAATTAAACAAGGCCTTTCAGTATGAGAGACTTTCCGGAGTTGGGAGAACCAGTTATGGGGCCAGCACGTTAACAGCATGTTGAGGGTTTATGGGTGTGTTCTGCACAGAGGGACCACGATCATCCTTAAGGGCATGTACTGGGAAGTCTCCGATGCTTGGTGGGGGCTCTTGCTCACATGCTCAGGCTCACACCAATCACCATTTTCAGAGTCAGAAGGAATCTTTCCCCAGTTTAGACTGACAAGGACCTTGGTTGTGTTGGGCATGGGTCACTTGCTGGGATCAGCTGGGTATATCTTGCTGGGCCTTGGACATTCGTGCACCTTCCTATTGTCCCCCTGGGGGGCACAACAGTTTAGTCTCCTGAGGCCTGGCATGCTTTAGTCTAATCCAGGTTACTGGGATCAATACAGGGGGAACTGGGTGGGTTTTAGTGGCTGTGGAATGCAGGAAGTCAGACCAGATGACCCTGATGGTTTGCAAAAGCTGCTTCTTTGCAGATGGCTACCCTGGCTATCCATCAGCTGGTGGTACTTCAGGGACAATTCCATGCCCAAATGCCACTCCTGCTAAGGACGAAGCACTCCATGGAAGGGGCGAGGGATACAAGTGCAGAACGTAAGAGCACTAGCCCATGTACTAGCCAGCAGCTAGCACAAGTAACTAGCATATTCCCAAGTCTCTCTGCTACTGGTAGGGTTTGTTTTTTTCCCACCCCTGGAGATACAGCAACTTAGACCCATGTTTCAGGCTGGCCCATGGCTACTGAAACGCTGGCACCATGCCAGTTCTAACCATCTGCCCCTGCCCTGTACTCCAACAGCGGGAGCACAGCTGGACCTCCAACGCACTAACCTTCTCGCTGTCGTTCTCCGTGAATTTATTCAGCAGCCGCGTTCTCTGCTGCCCTCTCAGATTCCGCAGCAGGGAGGCCAGGATGGAACAGACGTGCTCTGGTGGTGGAGAGAGAGAGTTGCACACAGGTCAGGAATATCAGATCATTTCCTCTCTGGGACAAGGTGTAAAAGAGGCACACCTTCAGTTCCAGCTGCAGGGGTTCCTGTCCGTCACATGGGTGATCTGGGGTGTGGTTATAAAAGAATGGGGAAGCTGTTGCAAGAATGGGTCCCTAGGTGTCTCGTCTCTTCTCCCAACTAGCTGAAAGCTGGAAAAACCTCTAGGCTTTTATCAAATGTGTGTGTTACTTTGAACCTGTTTTGGAATCTTCTTGCTGTTAATTGCAGCCCTGAAAAAAAGGGACGTTATAAAATACAGCCCAAACCTAGTTCCGTTTAACTCCCCTGGCTGAGGTCTCTCTCAGCGGCTTTCACTCTCCTTCTGGCACTTCCTATCCTAGCTAACGGGATGGCTTTGCTGCTTCTTTCACGGCTAACAGCCATACTGGACCCAACCCAGGCTCCATTCAGAAGCTGGCACTGTCAGCTGAGCGACCCGTACGTTACCAAGCAGGGAGCAGTGTTAGAACAGCATAGCTCAAGGAAGGTAGAAGCACGCCAGAATACAGCTCCTGCAGAGATTTAATTGGCATTAGCTAGAGCAAAACCTTCAAACAAACCTCTTATTTACAGAAAATCCTGTGTTCGGAATACAAATTCAGCACAACACACAAGGAAATAATGAACAAATAAATCTGCTCTACAGCCTTCTAGATTCTACTTAGGGGTCAAAATGTTCACAGCCCAACCCTGGAACAGAATAAAATATTAACTGTGCAAAAACACAAGAGGCAACCCAAGTTCATGTTCAACCCCACTAAATGTCAGAGTCTGAAGGGCAACTGAACTAAGTGCCTCAAATTTGTCCTGATTCTTTTCTTGTGTGGGGCAGGTCACAGCTTCGAGGTGTTCTCTTCGTGAATAGCTATGCCAATGTCCCACAACAAGATGCTGTTCTCCAAAGCCACAGGAAGAACAGGGTTTTCAGTGAGGGGAGAGAGCATAGCAAGCATCACATAATTTCCTTCAGAAGCTCTTCCCTGTCAAACGTTACAGCAGAATGTCCTCTCCAGATCCTTGCTAACAAGACATGGCAGCAGTCTCACTCCCAGGGTCTGATTCTGCAAAGCACTGGGCACCTTCCATGGGAGTTCAGGTCACTCAGCATCTCACGGGAAGGGAAAGCTCTGTTCTAGGCCTCTTTGCTTTTAGGGTGTGTTGTGGCTCTCTAATGCTGGTTTTCAAGGCTTCCCAGGAGCTACATTAAGTAGAAAAGGAAGACTCCCTGCTGGCCCCCATTCTGTTAGAAGGAACACCCATACACAGCCCCAACCTCGCTCGAGGCAGAATCTGGTCTCACACAGGGCCTGGTTTTCAGCCTGACCTTAACTGGGCTTCCCTCTTTGTGCCCACAGTTTACTTCATGTGGGTGTCTAACTACTCAGTATGTACCTGCCTGAAAGACAGGTTGTGCTTGCATATGTTCTGGGGGCTGGACTAGATGACCTCTAGAGGTCCCTTCCAGTCCTACAATTCTGTGATGGAATCTAGGTTTTTAAATGTATTCCAAATAAAATGTGAATTAAACATCTCCATTCCTTTCTAGCCAAGTTCTCCAATTGTAACGCTTTCCTTGGCTCCTCTATCTTGCCCATTAAGACATTGACAATGGCAGACTGCTGTGCTGACAGAGCCTGGATTCACATTTATTTTGGGGCACAAAGGTGGGTGGAAGAGGAGAGACAGAGATTCATGGGAGGCTGTGAAAACAATAGCAGTGAGGTACACACTGCATTGACTTACGTGCCCTGCATCACCCCACTAAAGGCATGGTCATTGCAGGGGGTGCAAATCATTTGCAGAGTTTGTGCCAATGTCAGATATGGGGCAGTGCACCAAAGGGCAACATTTAAATAAGGGCAGATAAAAGCAAGCACAAAGCCACAGAGCAAATGACAGCCTTCACCTTCTCTCCCTCACTGAATCATTTGTTATCGCTTCCTGCCTTCCAGTATGCATTAAGTACAGACCTCAGGTTTCACACATTTCAATGTATTCTGAACTAGAACTTCTCAATGATGTCTTTGCTTTAATCCTGCTGATTAAGATTGATGAGAAATAGGGGCCGTAAAAATCTCCTCCACTGCCTCACTGACGGGAGGGGGGAGAGGGGTGTCAAGGTTTGTTATTTTCACAGAAGAAAATGCAATATACAGAGAAGAGGGATCATCTTCTCATTGCCATCAAACCAGATTAACATGCATTTCCACAATTCTGCCTAGCCTGCAGCCAAGAGACGCCTCGCTCAATTGCGCTGGTGTACAAAGAACAAACGACATTTATCTGTTTGCATGGCACTTTCAAATAAACTGACAGCTCATCTTTTCATTAAAAGGCTGCAGTCACCTAAGCACTCAGCGTGCCATGCCCCAATTTGGGGTCTGCCCCTTTGCACCACAGGTTATCTGCGCGCCGCATAAGGGCAGCAAAACCACCACAAAAAAATAGATACACACAGTTTCATTTGCTACTAATAAATGTAGCTTTCTCGGGAACAGATTTCTGCTGGAGGTGGTGTCAGTTTTTCACGCACCAAGGAGATGGGGAGAGCTGCTGGCAGGAAGAGCAGAGGAGATAACAGGTTTATCTGGTGGCCGGCACCGTTCAGCTGCTCTGTCATTTCGACAGGATAAAATGGAGGTGAAGGATGGCCATGGATACATCAGTGCAGCCTGTGTGAATGCAGGCTCACTGCAGAGGGGCCTTCAGGATAGCGAGAGGCACCACACCACACACACTATATCAAATGAGTTGTCCATGTAAAAAAAGGATGACAAAAAACCCCAAATGCTATTGAGCCCATTTGTCCTTAAAATGAGGACGACGACGTTCAAAAAAGTTGTAAATGTCCTAGCAGCTTGTTCCGCTGGATTGGAAGAAAGCCAGTGTTTCCAATGTGCCAGAGTTCACCTGCTCTGTGTCTGAGAGAAGAGGCTATGAGGGGGCTGCCAGTGGAGTAAGAAGTTGCTTCACTCCCTGTTGTACCGGGGCGGCCTGATCTTTTCTAATATGAGGACCCCTCGCCCCCCAATCCTGCTCCCATGTACCAGTCTCACTCTCTCCTGTGCATCACCTCCCTCTTTAGGATTTGTAGTCAGTAACTGAACACCGAGCCAATTCCTTCAGGAATACAGACGAGGTGGATTTGTCACTGATGCGCCCTAGGGTCTGTCTACCAAGCTTCACAGATGTATCGGCTAGAAGGGACTAGTATGATTCTTTGTCCAATCTCCTCCACAGCACAGGACATGGGACTTCACCCAGTGATTTCTGCATCAGGCCCATTCTTTCTGGATGAGCTAGAGTACATCTTTAGAGAGACATCCAGTCTGGATTTAAAGACTGTAAATGACAGACTCCACCACATCCCTTCATAGCTGGTCAATGGTTAGTTCCCTTCACTGTTAAAAATGTGATTTCCAGTTTGAATTTTTCTACTTTCAATTTCCAGTCGGTGGATCTTGTTGCTTTTGTCTGCTAGATTTAAGAGCCCTCTTATCAGCCCTCTCTTGTGTAGGGTACTTACACACAAGGACCAGGTCACCTGTTACCCTTCTCGATGATAACCTAAATAAGCTGATCTCTTCAAGTCATAAGGCAGGTTTCCAGACTTCCTGTCAATTCTTGCAGCTCTTCTCTGGGCTTTCCTTTTAACATATGGACACCGTATTCCAGTAGTAGTGTAACCAACGTCATATGCAACTGAATGTCACCCCCCTTCTCCTCCTCAATATTCCTCCACTTAAACATCTACATATTAGCCACAGCACCTCCCTGCAAGCTCACAATCAGGTGGTTATGTATGAGGATCCCTCAGACCTTTTCAGTCACTGAATTTATAGAGAACCACAAGGACACTGAGTCATCTTAAGAATGCTTCAGTGTTTATTCTTTGGCTACACCACCCATCCTGTCCACTTTCTATAGCTTCCTCTACAGACACATGGATGTGAAGTCCTATTTCATGATACAATGGCATGAACAAAAACTATGAGCCCAGCCATACAAACACTTACTAGTGGGTGTAGTGCTTACTACTGGGAGCAGTCTCATTGACATTAATGGGCCCATTTTTAATAGTGTGCACAATGCCAGGTAGCACTGGCAGGATCTGGCCTTCTCTTTTTAATCTCTCTTCCCAAATGATGGTATAATTATTCTCCAAGTCTAAAATATTTCTGAGCCAAAAGGAGGAGTCTCCACTTGCTTGGCCTATTTCCGACGAACATGTTCTAAAGCGCCCTACTGCCCAATTAATACCAGTACCTATGGGCAGCACAGGAACACAGCTAATTGAACTGCCACAGACAATTCTTGGCTTATTTTAAACCGAAGTTGACATGAAGCTTGGCTGAATCCACTACTTAATTAAATCAAGATGCCTGGAGGAACAATGAGAAGTACTAGCCCAAACACATCTGCATTTCTGGGCACCACAGGGCACATTCACAGCTTTCCAGGAACCTGCAGCACTATTCATCACACACACAGACACATGTAAATGGGTGTATTTTCTCACACTTGGCTCTTCCTTGAGAGATGACTAGAAACTGCTGCTGCTTTGAGTCCATCAATAGAGGAACCTGCAGCTGATCAGCTTTGTCCTCATCCTACATCTACAGGCCATATTTCATCACTCCCTTGGTCACATATGGCCCTCAGACTACACCTAAGGTAGCTCAATCAACTCCATAAATACTGGCCCTGTTATGTGGAACCTTTGCAAAATCTGAATGGAAAATGTTGGTCTGGGGGAGGGAAACAAGAAGGTTAGAGGCCAAAGGTGCTACCTACCCTGATGCCCCACCCAGAACAATCACCTTGCAAGACAGGCCTAGATGCTTCTCTTTTGAAAAAGTGTCAAACCCAGACCCACAAAAGCCTGGTCTGCACCAGGGGAAAAAGGTGTGTTCTTACCATTACTAGCCAACCCACAATAAACAACAGGAGGTAAAATCGGAATGAAGACAAGGCCTGTTAGTAGGCTCACTTCTACTGTTTCCTTTGACCTGCTAACACATCGAAACTACCCACCTTTTTTCCTAGTGTGGACGCAACCGATTCCCAAGAGTCTGCAAAGACGTGCATGAGTGCAAAGCAGAGCGGGTCACCAAAAGCTTCTGCTTTGGACTCTAAGCCATACTCTATCCTAGCAGATAATGTTGTCTTCTCCAGTGTAATGGGCCAGATGTGATTAAACCGTTAAACTCCTAACCAATGCTATGACTCGCCTTTGTTTCTGAGCAACGCACAAGGCCCTTAAGTCTTCCTTTGTTCTAGGTAGGTCACATATGGCACATGCTCCCCTACGGCACCAGAGATTCTTCTCAGTCCAATATCACTTTAGAACCTCACAGACCTCCCTACTCCCTCCCTAGAGAAGATGGACATGGAAGATTTAGGATGCAAGCAGTTCTTAAAATACCTAATTAGATCGATCTTGACTTCAGTAGTGGTGTGTTGGAATACAGATTAATCTAGTCCATGGCTGGCACTGGCAGCTGCAGCAGCAGGAGGTCCTGTCAAACCAAGCCATAACATTACACTCTCTGCCTTTATTATTATTTTTCCCCCTTTTTAAATTTCGTTATAACGGACATCTGGCTGGCAGGGCAGGGAGTTCGCAGACAGAGCCATGCACGGACACAATCCAGTGGAATACTGATGCAGATTAAACCAGCATCATACCAAAGACAGAGAGCTGTACATTTTGGGGATATCAAAGCGGTGACAGCACCCACTTGGTGGAAAGGGGAGAAGAAAGAAAGGAATTTGTGCTCCCGCTTAGCACAAATTCTGATGAACCAGTGGAATAAGTTTAAGAGAGTTTTAAATCATTTAAAATCAAATTAGAAAGAGATCTACAGGATACGCTCTAGTTCAGCCACCCGTTATTGGACTCAGCGCAAGAATTACTGTGTGGAATTCTAGGGCATATGTTATGCCGTCACAAGGACTAAGACTACACAACAATAATGGTCCCTTCTAGTCTTAATATTTATTCATTTATGTTAATACTTTGCACTTGTACAGAGCCCTCCAGCCATGATTCTGAAAATGGTACAAAGATGAATTACCCCTCGGAACCCCAGGATGGAGGAGGGCATCACTCCGATTTTACTGATGGGTAAAGTGAGGCCAGAGCCAGCTGTCCAGGGCATATGAAAGCCTGTAGCAAGACAGGATTAGAGCACCACACTAGGCAAAGTTCCCTTCAAACCCTTAGCAATGTTATTTTCCAGAACAATCTCTTTATTACAAGAACATTAAACAAAGTTTAATCTTTAAAACTAATTAAACCCTATTTTAAAACATTAAAACTAAGACTCATTCACATAAGAGGATCCTGTTGTATTCTGAAAAGTTGGTGGTAAAATAATAAATTGGTGCAATAAATTTGTTTAAACAGATTGATTTCCTTAGTAGGCATTCGTTTTGGCAGACCACCGTGTGAAAAATATTTTCTGCTGGCTCACAGATGATGTTCAGTTAGAAGAACTAATCTCTATCATGTCAGTTTTCTATTATATTTTACCCTTTTCATGCCCTGGGAATTTAGTCACATAGCAGATACTCATTTTAAAGGGTGTTGCTACATTTCAGTGCATGTTACCATGGATCAAGAGAGCATTTTTAGTAACAGAGCTATTCCTCTAAAGGAAAACTGAAAAGCTGTGTCACTCTAATTCTCTTCTTTTTATTATGGGGCAGACTGGCAAAATACACAAACTGCAGATACTTGGTAAATAGGAAAGCGGGTGAACTTCTTCCAAGGTTAGAAAATAAATTATTCTTAAATAAAACTGACATTTGGGGAAAGTGAAGACAGTTAAATTTGGATGACTTGGTATGAACATCCTCCCAGTTCATTACAATCTCTTGGCGTGCAAGGGAAAGATTGTTTTCTCTCAGGCTGGGCACACTAGCCAACATGTGGGTCTAAAGATTTGCTTCCCTACAGGCTACCTGATGATCCACGGAGAGGAGGCCCTTGCCTCTCATACCTGAATTTGTGTTTCCTCCATTTTAACCCACTGAGTATGTTCAGGAATTTTAAACCAGTAGATTGCTCCAAAAGCAACAGCCTAATAGCACAGTTTGAAGATCAGCAGACAGGCCGCTCATCCCTGTGGGATGCTAAGGTGCCCCATCAGACTCTTGGCTTTTTTGCCAGATGAATACGCTGGCTATTTTATTCAGCTTTCTGAAATGTAGGAGTGCTGCTTTTTTTAAATGTTAATGTTCTGCACTCACGTACCCAGGAAAAGAACATTTTATCCCATCTACCTCGCATTTAAAAATCCAGACGGTTGTCAACCTTCTTCATAGAATTACCGAACTCTGCCACATTCCATTTTATTCCTCAGCTCCCTTATACTCTTCAGGTACCAGACATCATTGCATCTTCCTCCTGGTCTGTCCACAGTGGTGGGGCAGTCGGTCCTCCTGCGATGACCCACTATCTGGAACAGAATTCCTGACCCTCCTTCACAATTTAAGACTCACTTTAGCATCTTCCTCTCCTTGGTTTATGATTCATAACCATCTTTCTAACAGAACAATCAAACTCTAATCTGAAATTCAGTTTGCTTCTGATCAATCAGTTCCCCGCAACCTGTCTACAGATGCTAGCTGTAGGGAATGCCAAACTTACACATATTACCTGCATTTAGCTGTATAGATTAACAGCCTGCGAAAGGCCATTACCAGCCCACATTGTACTGTAAAGCATGCCTGGTATTCAGTCATCTACTGGGAGGCTCATCTGGATTACACTTCTACAGGAATCGTAATCCGTAATCAAGAGGATTATGGCAAGTAGCTAATCCTAAAAAACAAACACAAAGTGTCTAGTGGAATTAAACTTCTTTTTCTGTAGAGCCCATTTCTCCTCCCTTTCCCTACCTTGTGTCCTCAGTAATCTCAGACAATACCTAGAAGGGCTTGATTAACTAGGTTCAAGAATATCAAGACCTTATCTGCTACAGGGCAAACTCTCAAAAACATTCCTTTTTAGATAACAAGTAGTGTGTTAAAGAAGCAGACAAGCACCAAACCAATATATTTTTATTTTTTGTGGCACTATAGCGAGTAGAGAGGGCATCTCAAATAAAAAAAATTCTCCACTTCTTTGGGAGTAGGCAGATGCGTTCCATCTCCCCTCATACCTCAAATACTCACCTGGATACAAAAATCAGAGCACACGAGTACAGAAATAGACAGGATTGCAGTGGCTTTCTTGCAATAATAAAATTCGACGTGTTCACTATGATCAAATATACTCAGCGTCTCTCCTTCACAGCCTGAAGATGACTACATATACTATTGTCTCCAGTTTTAGCAAGACAGAAGAAAATTGTTTTCATCAAAGGCAGTTTTGTTTGTATGCAAAAGTATCAAAGATAATGCAAACAGCAAGACTCTTGATAATGTAACATCACCAGACTTAAAGTATTAACAAAATATCAAAATAATAATAAAATGTAACAATCAAAAAGATAACAAAATACTTAAAAATTCATTGCATGAAGACTAACAGTTTTGCCTCAGAAAAGTCTAAACTCAACACTATTCTGGTACCAAGATACACACATATGTAATATAGTTCATAGGAGTAAGTTTTAAAGCAATCACAGGCCTTCGCCAAAACACAACATTAATGGTAGGACTGTTGGATGAGGCAATAGCTCTCAAAGATCAGTTGGATTACATTGTTGGTGTGTTACAGTCCAAGTCACATATGATTATGTCCCAGAAACCTAAGTTTTAAGATCCACCGTATAAATCAGGAAAGCATATCCCATAACAGAATTTACTCTGGCAGAAAACTGGAGATTAGAACAAGAGTAAATCCAGTATGGTCAATTACATAATGTGGGCCAATCTTTGAAGTTTAAGGGTACGTCTACATTACCCGCCCGGATCAGCGGGTAGCAATCGATATATCGGGGATCGATATATCGCGTCTCGTCTGGACGCGATATATCGATCCCCGAACGCACTCCCATCGATTCCGGAACTCCACCAGGGCGAGCGGCAGTAGCGGAGTCGACGGGGGAGCCGCGGCCGTCGATCCCGCGCCGCGAGGACGGGAGGTAAGTCGAAATAAGATACTTCGACTTCAGCTACGCTATTCCTGTAGCTGAAGTTGCGTATCCTATATCGACACCCCCCCCTAGTGTGGACCAGGCCTAAGTGATCCAACAGGACTGAAGTACCCAAGGGGTCTCTCATCATTAGGACCTATTTTTTACTTTTATCCCTTGTTATACAATGTATAAAAACCACACCTAACCCAAACTATGAATGAGACACCTTACAATACAAATCACCCATTAGGCACCATATAATTTTTATTGGTATCAATACTATAGAAAATTAGAGACAAAAATGTAGTTATCCCAATCACCAGAGTTGGCACCTTCATGCTAGTTTTTACAGAGACAAATACATTATATGAAATTGTTCCTATAAAATTTAATTTGGACTATAAAATTTACTGTAATGAATGAAAACTGGCCAAGTTGCATTGACAAAATAATAAATACTCTAGAAAAAATTCCATATCCAAAAGAAGATTTTTTTAGATACGAGGATCAACGCTATTTTACACATGAACTCCTCTGTGAAAAGCACATTCCTAGTGTACCCATCAAAGTAAAGAAAGTAGAGAAGCAGGATCCTCTCACTGTCAAAGGTGCATGTGCAATGGCAGCACCTATCTACAGACAAATGGAACATGATGCCAGGTAGGTATGAGCTCACTGGACAAGTGCTACTGATGAGTGTGTTTTGTACATTGTCCAGTGGTAAACCATTTTAACAGGGTCATCATTTACATGGTAATTAGGCTTTAACATTAAGATGTTTGAAGAAAGATGTGAACAATTCACTGCAAGGTGTGAACTGTCTAGCTGCAGGCTCTCTAGTGGGTTTGTTTACAGCATGAAGGCCATCAAACTTCATTTTGAATGAAAATACAGATTTTGATTATGAAACTACAGTAGTTAACACTAAGGAATTATTATGATGTTTGATTTTGACCTCTTTTCTAGTTTCCAGGCAAAGTCAAAAGGTCCTTTCCACCTGAAAGTTTGCATGTGCAGTCGCCTGCTGGAAAAGAATCTCTCTCTTTTTGGGGCAAGGTGTCAGGCGGGTGAGATGAAGTGTTTATGAACAATAACATGAAAAGTGACTACTAGTACCTGTCTGTTGGAATCACTTTCTAATGCTTTTTTGAAGAATCAGGGCTTGGAACAACTCCATGTGTAGACAATTAATTGTTCCTGATTAATTCCAGGTGTGGACACTCTTCCAGAGCGCTTTGTTCCTGTTTATCTTAACCCACTTTCAAATGCGGTTAAGCTAAACAGGAACAAGGCACTCTTATTCTGGAATAAGAGTCCACACATGGAGTTAATATCAGGAACAACTCCATGTGTAGACAAGCCCTCATTTCTCAGGAATTGAAGAACTCCAGTTGTGTTGCATTCACCAGTCCACCCAAGAACTAGTGTATAAGATTGTTTTCTTTAAACTGTTTAGTTTCATGTTATTTTAATAGACCCCACCCTCTATTATGTGCATCACTGTAACAGAAAACGACAATACATAGGCATGCTGATACAGACATGAATGTGACTGGGTAGGAGCAAAGCACATTTCACAGGCTTTAATGGGGCTGTATCCTGAACCCCTCCTGGAATAATAGGGTTTCTAATGGAAATGCTGATAAATCTGTAGCTACATACAACTACTGGACACTCCTATTAAAACATTCTTGGAGGCTACAGAGGAAGTATCTCTGATATCTGCGTATTTTGGACACATCTTTCTCTCTCTCTCTCTTTTTTTTTTTTTTTTTTTATTAAAAAGTTGTTTCCATACATCCTCTAGTTTGCCCTTTACGACCTCAGAGCTTGCCCTCAGTATTCAAAGGGAACACCGCAAAGCTTTATATTTTGCTACTACTGAATTTTCCTTTTTTGGATATACAAAAGGCATCCACGTGTCTAAAAGTGCATCGTTTCATGTTTGTTTTACACTAATCTGATGCGTGAGCTTTCTCCATGGCAAGGATATCCCAGACTCTAGCATACCATGCTGAAACAGTAGAGGGATTCTTTCTTTCCACTCATTGAGTCAAGACAATCTTGCTTCTACAGATTTTACTATTGAAAGAAACTGGGTAATTTTAATGGAACATTTAATGATTAGTCTATTTGTTCTCAAATTTTGGACCAACAGTTACTGAAAAAAGGATAGATGTGTTAATTATTTACTACATAACGTGACCCTTCAATGAACATTGCAAAATATCCATAGGTACAATTCATGAGGAGCCCATAGTCTGTGTCTCTTTCACACATCATAGGCAAAGCTTGCCGTGTTCATTAACTCTGTGCTCCAAAGCCTACAACAGAGAACTCTGAAGCACCATGAGGCCAAGCCTTGAGGCAATGTGCCAGGGTGTCAAAGCATCAGGACAAGGACATTGAGATGCCAGTGCCACAATTATTATTTGTGTTACCATAGCACCGAGGAGTCATGGACCAGGACCCCATTGCGCTAGGCGCTGTACAAACACAGAACCAAGAGAGCTGACAATCTTAGCGCAAGACAAGAGATGACAGGTGGATACAGTCAGACGGGGGAGCACAAGGGAACAATGAGACGATACTGATCAGTATGATGGGAAGTGGTCTCAGCAAACTAGCAGCCTAGCCACTGTAGGCACCACAGAAAAGGAGAGTTTTAAGGAACCACAGAACTAAAGTTCCCCCAGAGTCCCTGGGAGGCGGAGCCTGGGGCACTGTTGGCGCTGCCAGAGCAAGTGGTCACCAAAAGAAAAACAAAGCAAAAGACGACCCAGGTCTAACTGGAAGGCAGGGAGGGAGCAGAAAAGACCCCAGGAAGATGTGCCGAGAGGGAAGGTGACGTACACCTACACAGGTGCTGATCTCAGTCAAGGACTGAAAGGGTCCAGTGACGAGAGAGTTAAGCTCCATGGTGGCATGTGGCCATGGCTTGGGCTCTTACTCACTACCACTGTCTTTTCGGACCTTCAGCACTCGGGGAGTCCCACTCATCTCACGCCACAGAGCCGAGAATCATCAAGGAGAACCCTGCACCTGGGGTTTCTACTGTTCCAGGCAGAGAGAGAGAGAGAAAGCTGAGGGGACAGAGAAGGACAGATGATAGATGTGTCTGAGAAAAGACGTGGATTCAGAAACCACTCAGTAACAAGGTTTCCAAACAGCAAGAAAAGCATCAAACACACATTTTAATCCTTGTTTAACACAGTGCCTGTTAACAAACGGCTTAATGCCATTCTTTAAATTAAATACCGTTTACTCCTCCCACTGCTCATTGGCTAAGCTTCCACAGCAAGGCAGAAAAATCCCTTTTACCATTTCCAAGCTCAGGAAAAACAAAATGGAGAGCAAAGTGTAACATGTTTCACCAGGAGGTTTATTTTAGACCCTCAGATCCCTTGCAATACAGATACAACAGAATCCCGGCTCCAGGAAGTTTCCAAACCGGCCTGAGACAAGATGCAGTGGGGATGAAGGGTTAGAAATGTAGTACGGCTGGGTTGGAGGGTAAAGGACTCTGCAAAAGCCAGTGCACAACACGACAGAGCAAGGAATTTCTCTCTTAAATAAACGTTTTAATTGGCTAATTTCTTGAGGACATCACAGAGAAAGTGGGTTTTAGGGAAGAGAGGACAGTGGCCTTTGGACCAGCTCATGCAGAGCTTGGAATAAACATATATAATATATATATGGAGATATACCTATCTCATAGAGCTGGAAGGGACCCCGAAGGGTCATCGAGTCCAGCCCCCTGCCTTCACTAGCAGGACCAATTTTGCCCCAGATCCCTAAGTGGCCCCCTCAAGGATTGAACTCACAACCCTGGGTTTAGCAGGCCAATGCTCAAACCACTGAGCTATCCCTCCCCTCAAAAGCCCAGAGATGTTGCGGAAGAGGTAGACAAATGAGGTACCTAGGCTGTCACTGTTTGCAGAGGGATGTGGTAAGTGACCAGGATGGTTAAGCAGGGAAGGACAAAGTACCGTAGGGCCTTGAAAGGGAGGAAAGGAAGCTTGGACTGGAGGTAGCGGGGAAAGAGGGACCAGAGTGATATGGCACAGTAGTAGGCTACGAAGAAGCTCGTTGTATAAAAAGCAGTTCTGTCTGGGATGGGGGGGCCCAGGCGTGTAGAGGGGGTGAGGTTATATGACAATCAGGATGGGAAGAGAGGAATGCTTTAACTACCTGGACAGAAGGGAAAAGGTCAGAGCTTAGAAATGCCGTGGAGAAACATGCACTGAGCCTCATAAATGTTGAAGCAGATCCTGCATCTGCCCTAAGGGCCCTCCTCCAAAAGCCAGGAACTCTGTGCACAGGAGGGCTTCTAAAACAAACCTACATCCAGGAGAAAAGTAAATTAGGAGCTGGAGTTTACTCCAGTTTTCCCACTTGCAACCACAGCAGAGCTTGAGCCAAAACCCAACTGTAACGTTTCCTGTCCCAAACTGGACATGGTGACTGTAACGTTCCTGACAATGTGCATCTTTCACCCCCACATCGTCAGGGACTCACAAATTACTACTAGCACAAATCTACAAACCCACCTTTCCGTTCTATTGTCAACTATACTGCTAGGGCTCTACCATAAGCGCCTGGCTCTTTTCTAATGGAAGAGCAGCTCCTATTCCTACTCTCCTGTTTGATCAGCTCCCACAGCAGAAACTTTCACCCCTGACAAAAACTCCATGATCGGCATGTGCCAGCAGGCAGAAAGCCCTCAGAAATCAATACTTCTGAAATGCTGCCACTCCACTCCCAAGTGGGCACAAAGATTATGAGAACACCACTAACAAAAACCATGTACTGCAGTGCCCTGAGCATGCCCCATAACTGTCAACTCATCTCTGGACAAGCAGGGGGCACACAATGGCTCTGGGATAACAGAGCACAGTGAGGCACTGAGACTCAATCAGGACACTAGGATCGAGCGCATTTTCCCCTAAGACTAGTGTGCATGTGTGACATTCTATACCTTGGGGGAGCATACTGTAACCCCCATATTTCTTATTTTCATATAATCGTGATCTTACATATAAAGCAGGCCTTGTAAGGTATCAGGGGAAAGGTTATGATCTGCTGAAAGTCATTTCTCCGTCCATAGATGTGTATCATTAACGCATACGAAGTTATGAGAATTGTGTTGTATGGAGGTCACTAAAACATGCTGTAAATTGGGGAATCAGCCAGATATTCGCTCCCCAGAGGCAACAGCACGGAAAGTAACCAGCACCCGGGTGAAAACAACGAGGAGTCCAGTGGCACCTTAAAGACTAACAGATTTATTTGGGCATAAGCTTTCGTGGGTAAAAAACCCACTTCTTCAGATGCATGGAGTGAAAATTACAGATACAGGCGTAAATACACTGGCACATGAAGAGAAGCGAGTTACCTCACAAGTGGAGAACCAGTGTTGACAGGGCCAATTCAGTCAGGGTGGATGTGGTTCACTCCCAATAACTGATGAGGAGGTGTCAATACCAAAAGAGGGAAAATTGCTTTTGTAGTGAGCCAGCCACTCCCAGTCCCTATTCAAGCCCAAATTAATGGTGTTAAGTTTGCAAATGCCCGGGCGGGGTGTCAAACAACCCATCAACAGCCATTGTCCAGCCAGGGAGCTACAATGCAATGACTCACCTGCATGAGGCCACACCAGGGGAATTGCTCAACCTTGCTTGGAGAGACTCAGCAATGCCCCACAGATATGCCTCGACTTGTGCTCCCCAAGCACATGGACGGAGGGTATAAAACAGACACAGTGGACACATACTGGGCACTTCTCCTGCCCCCACCAAGACACTGAGAAGATGACGAGACTCCAACGCAGGAGATTGGCCCAGGTTTAAAGAATAAACCTGTATATTAAGGACTGCAATATCCAGGGGGTGAGAAAAACTGCTTAATCTAGTTGCTGCCCAGTCTAATAATGTTGAGAGTTCAGACTGTGTGCTTATATTTTATTTTATTGTGGTAACCACTCTGACTTTTTGCCTATCACTTAAAATCTACCTTTTATAGTCAATACATTTGTTTAATTGTTTATATTTACCAGTGAGTTTATATGAAGTGTGGGGCAAATCTGCTCAGGTTTGCAAAGGCTGGTGTATGTCCACTCTCCATTGATGAAGTGGTGAACCAATTAATAAATTTGCACTGCCCAGCTTGAGCAGTGCAAGATGGTATATTCCTGGGGTACAGTGCTGGGAGCTGGGGGGATTTGGCTCTGGTACCTTTCTCTGTGTGATCCATGGAGTGGCTCTGGGAGCATTCATGCAATAGAGCTGGGTGTGGGGCTCCACATGCTGTTGTGCTGAGTGATCACAGCACCTGGAGGGTTTGCTGCTGGTCACTAGCAAGGCATTGTGAGGGACAGCCCAGGCTGGAGACAGTTCAGGGGGCACAGCAGTCCCACAGTCCCAGGCTGCACCCCGGGGATGCCGTCACAGCATGGACACCAGGAAGATATTTCAGTATTCCCGTTCTATCAGTGGCTCACAGTGGCTATCCTCAAGCCTTACTTCCCCAAAGCACAGAACCGCTATTGGGTTGTATCACTGCTGGCGAAACATTTGGCAAGGCACAGGCACACGTACACATCAGGACAATGGCCCTGACAGACTCCAGGGGAGCCCCGTTAAACATCCCAATTAACTTAAATGGCTATAAACGCAATAACTCACCTGCCCAATGATGCAAAACATAGAAAATTGGACTTATGGAAATAGGATTTAAAAAAAAAATCTCTATAAAAATCCTCTCTGGACTCTCATCTCTCTCCGCCCCTCATTTCCGCTGGCCAATAATGATTTAGAATTATGTGAATAAGGAGCCCAGTAAGTGCCACTCCCCTTCCCCCAGAAGACAGAACTCGGCTTCACTTTACAATATAAATAATAATTAATAACCTAGCCCTTTTGTAGGGTTTGCAATACACTGGCTAACCCTCACAATGCACCCATGAGGTAGGTAGACAGGCATTGTCCACAGACTGAAGAGGAGGAAACTGAGACAAAGGTTAAGTGACTTTCCCAAACCCACAAATCAAATCAGTGGCACAGCCAGCAGACCCAGGTCTCCCTGCTCCAAATCGCACAGCTTGGCATAGTGATTAAGCTTCCTCCATAAAGGGAATGAGGCAATCGTTATTTCCTCCTGGGAATAAGATTCCAAAACAGCCTCAAATCTATCATCTGAGTGTCTCACCAGATCCCTCTCTCCAGTTTTATTATGCAAATCCAAGTAACAGTGTAAAAGAGCATCTCTTCCTCACCATCATCTATGAAAACAAGGAACACGTATATAAATAGCTAATGGAACCTGAATTAGCCAACCTTCGTATAAATCATAACTAGCCCTGGCACTGATGCGTTGGCGGGCAAGGAAGCATCCTCCCCACATCAGAGACAAGCAGCCACATCAGGCCTGCATTTCTTGTTTTGTTTTATCATCTCCCTCTCCCAGTCCTGTTGTATTCAAGATGCAGAGCTCATCTCAACAGCTATTACAGCCCAAACATGCCTTCCAGGAGCTGTCTTGCCAAGCCATTGCCTTCATTAATATAATGTTATCAAATTTCTAATGTTGGTGCTCTAAAGCAAATGTACTGTTACCAGCTCACTACTGGCACATTTTTCAGGAGGAAAACAGCTGCTCGTTGAATCTGTCGCTTTTCTTCCCTGCCATCCAGACTCCCTCTCAACCACAAACAAGTACAGACTCCCCCCTACCCGGCTGCTTTTCAGCATTGCTCTGACCATAGTAAATACTCTACCCTGACTACAGATGGCTGCTGTTAGGTCAGTACAGGGTCTGAGCCAGTAGGAGGTAATGTAACACAGTCTTGGAGGTGTCATGGTATTCTCCAAATCAAATTGAAAGAATGTGAAGAGCAATTAGATAAAGACACAAAAACCAACAGCAAAAAATGCGTAAATACATCAGAAACAGGAAACCTGCCAAACAACCAGTGGGGCCACTGGCTAATCGAAGGGCTGAAGGAGCACTCAAGGAAGACAAGCCCATTGTGGAGATGCTAAATTAATTCTTTGCATTGGTCTTCACTGCAGAGGTTGTGGGGGAGACCCCCCCCACCCACCCGAGTGATTCTTTTTAGGTGACAAATCTGAGGACCTGTCCAAGACTGAAGTGTCAGCAGAGGTGGTTTTGGAACAAATTGACAAATTAAACAGTAATAAATCACAGGACCAGAGGGTATTCACTCAAGAGTTCTGAAGGAAATCAAATATGAAATTGCAAAGCTATTAACTATGGTATGTAACCTATCACTTAACCAAGCCTCTGTACCAGATGATTGGAGAGTAGTTAATGTAACACCGATTTTTAAAAAAGGCTCCAGAAGCAATTACAGGCCAGTAAGCCTAACTTCAGTACCAGGCAAATTGGTTGAAACTACAGTAAAGAACAGACACATAATTAAACACGATATGTTAGGGAAGAGTCAACATGGCTTTCGTAAAGGGAAATCATGCCTCACCAATCTATTAAAATTCTTTGAGGGTGTCAACAAACACATGGACAAGGGTGACCCAGTGGATATAGTGCACTTGGACATTCAGAAAGCCTTTGACAAGGTCCCTCACCAAAGGCTCTTAAGAAAAGTAAGCTGTCACGGGATAAGAGGGAAGGTCCTCTCATGGATCAGCAACTGGTTAAAAACAGGAACAAAGGGTAGGAATAAATGGTCAGTGTTCATGAGGAGAGAGGAAAAGAGCAGGGTCTCCCAAAGATCTGTACTGGGACCAGTACTGTTCAACATATTCATAAGTGATCTGGAAAAGGGGTAAACAGTGAGGTAACAAAATTTGCAGATGGCACAAAATTACTCAAAATAGTTAAGCCCACAGCAGATTGCAAAGAGCTACAAAGGGATCTCACTAAACTGGGTGACTGAGCAACGAAATGGCAGATGAAATTCAATATTGATAAATGCAAAGTAATGCACATTGGAAAACATAATCCCAACTACACATACAAAATAATGGGGTCTAAATTAACTGTTACTACTCAAGAAACAGTTCTTGGAGTCAGCACAGATAGCTCTCTGAAAACATCCGCTCAATTTGCACCAGCAGACAAAAAAGCCAACAATGTTAGGAAGCATTAGGAAAAGGATAGATAATAATACAGAAAATATCACGCCACTAGATAAATCCATGGCACGCCCACACCTTGAATATGGCATGCAGTTTTAGTTGCTCCATCTCAAAAAAGGTATATTAGAAATGGAACAAGTACAGAGAAGGGCAACAAAAATGATTAGGGGTATGGAACAGCTTGCGTATGAGGAGAGATTAAAAGGAGACGACTAAGGGGAGATATGCTAGAGGCCTATAAAATCATAAATGATATGGAGAAAGAAATAGGGAAGGCTTATTTACCCCTTTGTGTAACACAAGAACTAGGGGTGTCACAACTAAATTAATCAGCAGCGGGTTTAAAACAAACAAAAGCAACTACTTCTTCATACAATGCAGAGTCAACCTGTGGAACTCATTGGCATAGGATGTTGTGAAGGCCAAAATTATAACCAGGTTCAAAAAAGAATTAGATAAGTTCATGGAGGATAGGTCCATCAATGACTATTAGCCAAGGTGCCTAAATCTCCAACTGCCAGAAGCTGGGACTGGACAATGGGATGGATCACTCGAAATAAGAGTTACCTATTTAAGATCCACTCATACTCCTCACTGTTTTTGCCAACCATTTGAATTGCCTCCCCTGGAAAGTTCAGCTAGGATATCTCTGGTACAAAGCCCAAGCATCACTGTCAGTATTTACAGTTCTCCCCCAAGATGCATTTCAACTATATACTGTATACAGAAAAAAATGACAACTGACAGCAGCAGGAGGAGATTGGAGCAGACCCAGCTCAGGTTACAGGGTCCCGGCGTACTCCACTGAAGCATTCTGTTAAGCAGAGTCTCCCAGAGGAAAAAGGAAACAAAGAGAGGAACTTTAGCTGTTACTAGTTTATTTCTGCAATGCCTGATGTTCATTGAGTCACACTTCAATGCTCAGAGCCCTGAAAACACTGCTTTTGAGGTGACATTTGTAGTTGCCTCATTACTCTTTTCAAAAGAGTTTTGCATCAAAGAGACAGATCTTCAAACAGCAGACACATGTACACATATACAATAACTTATTAACAGCCACACAGGAAATGGAACCACTATGAGCTGCTGGTACTGAAATAAGCAAAGCAGCTGTGTGAACAGCTAACACTGCACCAAGGTGACTGCACAGGCTGTCGTGCATTTTATGCTGCTGGGGAGTAATGAAAGGGCTGGTGTTCCATTCATTAACCTGAGTGGGCTTTTCAGAAATTTACTTTCCCCTTCCACCTCGCACTGTAACAGGACAGACTGGCTGAGTCCTACCTTCGTGTTCCTTTTCAGTTGTTCCGATTTTTTTCATCTTCTTTGGAGACTTCATGAAGAGTGGGAAGATAGTCCTCAGACCCAGGATGTCAACAAACTTGTGACAGTTGTCTGTGCCCTCGGGTCCAATCATGGCATGGTCCAGCACCTTCAGAGCACTGCTGCGAGAGATCTTTTTTTCTCTGTGAAAAGAAAATACCCGTGTTCAGGATCGGAGTGATGCATAGAGCTGTGGAGTAACGCTTCATTTATAGAAGTTTGAAGAGGCTGTGTGAAAAGGCAAAATTAACATGGCAAAAACAAGTGAGAAGAGTCTATACACAAATTCCTCTAAGTGTCTTGTTTTGTGATAAACAGAAGTGTTAGCTCCCTGGATCTCTCCCTTACAAATCAACAATGAGGGCAAAACAGCCTTCATGCTCTTCCGCTACAAGAGCGATCTACCTCCAGACTGTCTTACAAGAGGCCACACAAAGAGCATGGTGTTCCGTGTGCTGCACCACGTACTGTTACACCAGAAGGACCAGGATTCAAATTTAGTGTGAGGTCAGCTGAGAGGACATGAGTGGAGTAACCTCCGTTGGGTTCCTGCTGGACAAGAGTCCATATCAGGAAAGCAAGGAAGGGTTCCTGGTGATGTTAATAAAACCACCACTAAACCTGTCACATTCAGAGGCAAATGGAAAAGGCACCTCTTTGTGCAGGCTTTCCCACAATAGTATGCTTGTTTTCACAGCCCCATTCGCAGGCCGGCCGACGGAGGGGGCAAAGGGGGCAGTTGCCCAGGGGCCCCCGGCCGCTGCCGGCAGCACAGCAGCACTAAGGCAGGCTTCCTGCTCGCCCTCGCTCCACGCCGCTCCCAGAACCGGCAGGACAGCCCTGCGGCCCCTGGGGAGGAGGTGTCTTCAGGCACTGCCCCCACCCCGAGCACCGACTCCGCAGCTCCCATTGGCCAGGAACTTCAGTCAATGGGAGCTGCAGGGGCACGTGGAGACCCCCTGGGCTCCCCACCTAGGATCCACTGCCAGAGGGATGCGCCGGTCTCTTTTGGGAGCCGCCTGAGGTAAGTGCCGACCCCCCACTCCCTCCTGCACCCCAACACCCCCTACCCCATCCCAGAACCCACACCCAAACTCCCTCCCAGAGCTCGCACCCCACATCCCCTTCCGCACCCAAACTCCCTCCCAGACCCCGCACCCCTCACTCCCCCACACACCCACACTCCCTCCCGCACCCCGACCCCTTGCCCCAGCCTGGTGAAAGTGAGTGAGTGCGAGCAACGGAGGGAGGGGGAATGGAGTGAGCAGGGGCGGGGCCTTGGAGAAGAGGTGGGACGGGGGTGGGGGCTCAGGGAAGGGGTGGTGCAGTGGGCGGGGCAAGTGTCTTTGGGTTTGCACGATTAAACAGTTGGCAACCCTACCAGGCGGGCATGGGGAAGCCCTGGCCATGCCAGAAGAGCGTGCCCAGCAGCGCAGCCGGCAGCTCGCTGGGCACCAGCCAGCGCAGGTGCAGCACCACCCAAATGTCAGGCGGACCGCGGGCATAGCTTGTGCATGCGTGCGGGCCCATTGACTGTTCTGCCATGGGGCCCAGAATTGCTGTCAGCCGGCCTGCCCATTCATCTGAAAAGACCATCGACCTGCTTCTTGGTGGCAGGGAAGAAAGAGAGAAAGAAAGTGATTCACTATAGGGAGGCTCTCAGATATGCTAGAGATAAGGACCATAGGAATACCGGGAGAGACAGATGTAGCACAACTTCACTTATAGGGTGTTGAAAAATAAACTGCCTTGCACAAATTGACCCCAAAAAATAACAGCACTGTTAAATATATTTTCTATGCAGAGTAATATTTAATAAGAGTCCAGTCCTCAAAGTGTTACGCTAGGCACCTTAAAATGTCCCCACAAGGCTATAAACAGGCCTCTCTCTTAGAAATGAAGGAGGCTTGAAAACTCTTAACACGTGTCGCACTCGCCTGAGCTGGGAATCTGGCTCTTGCTATGATGAGAGTTAAACATTTTATTAAGATGATGTTTAAAAAAAAAAAAAAAGTGAACGGTACAGAGTTTAAGCATAGAAGTTTCTGGTTATCAGGGAATAAGGTACAGATTACTAAAGGCATGTTTCGGTGCCTGCATCTAGTATGTTCTGTTCATGCTAATCACCCTGTAAACAGTTCGGAGCAGGGAGCATAGCTTGGGAGCATAACTTGGGAGAAACTTTTGTTTCTTGGGGTACCACACACAGACCAAGTCAGCATTTAAATAATTAAAGAATAAACTTAAAGAAGTTTCCCACACAACAGAGGTAGTGGAATCAATAATGGTTACCATTCCATAAAGCAACTTTTTTGGCTAAAGCTGAATTAAGAGTCTTTTCCACACATGCCAAGTTCCCAGTTTGGCCTTTCTATGACAACAGTTAACATCATCAATAGCAATGAACACTAAATTTTTTTCCTGTTGGGCATGATGTCAAATGTAGCAGAGAAAACTCAGTCCCCTGAAATCCTGTCTTGGAGGGAAGCAGAGGGATTTTCAGCCATTTGGTTTTAATAGGAATTTGTAATTTTAAGGTTTGCAATTCACATTGTAGGCAGGTACCTCAGAAGTAGTATTTTAAATTCTATGCATCTCACGAAAGTATATAGCCCATCTAAAAAAAGTTACCCTGCCTAGTGTAACTGTGGATGTTTTCAATATCCATTAAATGTCCTTTTTTTATATTCTACTAAGACCTTGGCCTTACTCATGCTAGTTATGCATTAAATTAAAAAAATATATAAAAATTGAGATCTGGGGGTTCAACCTTTTCCCTGCCCTATCTGTTACCTGCACACCCTTCCCACTTCAAACTCTCCCTCGCACGCTGGGTCAAAGTAACAAAAAGCTAAAAAATAAAGTCATTTTTTGGCTGAATAGCCTAAGAAACATTTTCAGAGGGAAGTAATTGCCTATTGATCAGCATTTAGGCAGGTTGCACAGAGCTATCTCTGGAATATTCATTGGATTTAAGTTCAGGCTTTTAGAGATCAATAGCTGTTTGACTGGACTGTCTAGGGTTGATTTTATTTGAAATATTTATTCTACTGGAGGGCAAGTAGTTTATCTTAGTCTCATCTGGGTTTATTGAAGTATCTTTTAGCTGAGCACTAATTCAAACACAAGCAGACGTGCAGCCCACCAAATAGAGAGTGAGCTCAGTTTAAAAGCAGGACTCTAACGCAGTACAGTGCAGAGTCTCCCCATTGCACAAAGCACCCTGTGCTTTATTCCTTTGCTGCTGTTCGACATAAGAGAAGTATCCTTTGCAAAGTCTATTTCTTTAAAAGGATAGTTGCCAAGGTTTTCCAGACCCCACATTAGCATAAATGTAAAGCCAATTATTATAAACCCTGTCTCTATACATCGGGGTAGGCAACCTATGGCACGCGTGCCGAAGGCGGCACGTGAGCTGATTTTCAGTGGCACTCACACTGCCCGGGTCCTGGCCACCGGTCCAGGGGGCTCTGCATTTTAATTTAATTTTAAATGAAGCTTCTTAAACATTTAAAAAACCTTATTTACTTTACATACAACAATAGTTGTTATATATTATAGACTTATAGAAAGAGACCTTCTAAAAATGTTAAAATGTATGACTGGCACGCGAAACCTTAAATTACAGTGAATAAATGAAGACTCGGCACACCACTTCTGAAAGGTTGCCGACCCCTGCTATACATCATCGTGTCTCTTATAAGCAGGGTTTTCTAAAGTCATTCAGTCCATCCCAATCCATCGCATCCCAGTCATGCATCTCTCCCATTACATTACGCAGAGGTCAGAGTACACGTTGTGCAGAGAAGACACCGACACCCCCCCCCCCCGAGCTGTAGTGTTATTTTTAATGGCAGCACTTACCGTCAGAGTAACAATCAACCTCCTGTGCACACCGCTTACGGACAAAGGCACTGTATGCATCTACCAGGGCCACTGCATGTGCTTCACATTCTCCTTTCTAAAAGGTTTTCACGCTTCAAATTTGTATTTTCCCCGTATACATCAAGAGAAATAAATAATCATGGTTTTTGTAAAGGGAAATCANGGGGGGGGGGGGGGGGGGGGGGGGGGGGGGGGGGGGGTCAAGCAGCATGTGGACAAGAGGGATCCAGTGAGTATGTTGTATACTAGTCACTTTGAGAATCACAGAACTGGAAGGGACCCAGAGGTCATCTAGTCCACTCCCCTGCTACTCAAGGCAGGACTAAGTATTATCTAGACCATTCCTGACAGATGTTTGTCTAACCTGCTCTTAAAAATCTCCAATGATGGAGACTCCACAACCTCCCTAGGCAATTTATTCCAGTGCTTAACCACCCTGTTAATAAGTTAGTAAGTTTTTCCTAATGTCCAACCTAAACCTCCCTTGCTGCAATTTAAGCCCATTGCTTCTTGTCCTAGCCTCAGAGGTTAAGAAGCAGTACAGCCTGCTTGATGGACTAATGGACAGAGCCTGCGAGGCAAACGCTGGGTTAAATGTCTATGCTTAATGAAAAAAGATTCAGCAAGGAGACTAATTCTGAGCTTTGAAGGGATCATTGGGAACACCAGGACTAGTAAACAGATGAGAATGTTAAGAGCCATGAAAGATGCACCTTGAAAGGACTATAGACAAGCTCTGTGGAGCTGTGCACACACAGATGCATTTGTCTGATTTTGTGCCTTGTACTGCTCACATACCCTTGTTTGTGCTGCACAGTAAAAGAGGCTTTTGCACAGGTTAAGCAAAGCCACAGTGAATTTCTTCAGAATAGAAATGTCTGTCGTTCAAGCAATGGAAATCTTTGTGCACCCTCTTTGCTGCATTTGTCTGTGTGTGCATGCCTGCACCTTCAGTTAATAACCAAGATAGATTCACTTTATTCTTGCTACACAACAGAGATCCCTCTCAATATGTCCCTTGAGAACACGGTGGTCGCTTCTCTTCCAAGCCCTAGCAGGGTTTTACAGCAAAAGTAATAAGCCTCGTGTCAATGTTTTCAAGGAAGCTGACAACACAATTCTGGTTTTCTCCCTTTGTTGCCTTTTTAAGTAAACTGAACCTTTTTTGCTCAAGGCAGCGCCTGAGATTCCACAACCTGAACTGTGCTGGAAGAAAGACTTTAATTGAATGTGACATTTCTAAACCTCCTGTGGTGGCCACCATCTTGCTGATAAATTATCTCACTCGTCAGAGGCAGCCCACAGCATAAACAAGGCTCCATGCCTGGGCACAAGGTGCATCCTCAAGCAATTCTATCTCCTCTAGGTCTCACCTTGTCTCAGACCTCTCTTCTGTCTCCACTGCCCACAATTTCGATCACCCTCAATCCTCTAGTCTCCTGCTTCTTCCATAATGGCTTTATGCAAATCTGTTTATCCCCACCTCTGCAATATCAGCCATCTGCCCCTCTGCTGAAGTGCTCATCCAGGCCTCTATCTCCTCCTGATCTGACTGGTGCAACTCCCGTCTCAATGACCCCCCACCCTCCCAGTCACAGATCACAGACTTCAAGAGCAGTATGCTGCCACCCATCTTCCCACACATACAAAGGGCGATGCCCACCGCAGGCCTATCTTTGAATACCACTGCTGGCTCCCCATTAATTCAGGACTCAGTTCAAAACTGCCCTCATTATTGAAACAGTTGCCTCATGTGCACGGACTATTTCTTGTTTGCTCCCTCCTCTCATCAGCTACCCATCTTCTCTCTTGCCATTGTCAGCACAAGAACTTTCTCTGCCATTCCTGCCATATGGAACAGCCTTCCTGTATCACTCTGCTTTGATTCGCTAGGCCTTTTATTTTTAACTTTAACTATATTAACCCTGTGGAACATTTTAGCATCCATTTAGTTAAGCAGAATAAAGATGTATCATACAGAGGCCCAGTATATAAAGGCTGAAAATCAATTTCAGCTCTGCTTCAATAAGAACATTTGCCCAGTTTTTGTTGAATGTGTCACTGAAAAATACATGAACTGAAGACACTCAACACTGACTATGGTTTGCTCTTTAATGGGAGAGTAGATGAAGGCTGTGCGCAGTCCCCAAAGGAAGTAAGAAAACAAGTTCACACAAGGTGCAAGTTTCCTTTGCTGGTGGATATATAGTCTTAAATCTCAGCATAAGTAACCCAGACCTGTTTTCATTCCTTTGTCGTCCATGGGAATCTCTTGGGTCACTTTATCTGCTAAGCTAACCATTCAGCTGAAGGACACCACACTGTCTGGCAGCTCTGGATATATGATCTCACTAATGGAGCAGTTACACCAGTGATACAGACCTGCTAACATGCTTGGAAGCACTAGACCAGGGGTTGGCAACCTTTCAGAAGTGGTGTGCCGAGTCTTCATTTAGTCACTCTAATTTAAGGTTTCACATGCCAGTCATACATTTTAACGTTTTTAGAAGGTCTCTTTCTATAAGTCTATAATATATAACTAAACTATTGTTGTATGTAAAGTAAATAAGGTTTTTAAAATGTTTAAGAAGCTTCATTTAAAATTAAATTAAAATGCAGAGCCCCCTGGACCTGTGGCCAGGACCCGGGCAGTGTGAGTGCCACTGAAAATCAGCTCGCGTGCCGCCTTCGTAGGACAGTTTATGTATCAAATGACTGGAGGATAGCTAATGTGACACCAATTTTTAAAAAGGGCTCCAGAGGTGACCCTGGCAATTACAGGCCACTAAACCTGACTTCAGTACCAGGCAAACTGGTTGAAACTATAGTAAAGAACAAAATTGTCAGGCATATAGATGAACATAATTTGTTGGGGATAGTCAATATGGTTTTTGTAAAGGGAAATCATGCCTCACCAATCTACTAGAATTCTCTGAGGGGGTCAACAAGTATGTGGACTAGGGGGATATAGTGTACAGTAACTCTTCGCTTAACATTGTAGTTATGTTCCTGAAAAATGCTACTTTAAGCGAAACGATGTTAAGCAAATCCAATTTCCCCATAAGAATAATGTAAATAAGGGGGATTAAGTTCCGGGGAATTTTTTTTCACCAGACAAAAGACTATTACACACACATATACACAGTATAAGTTTTAAACAATGTAATACTGTACACAGAAATGATGTTGTGAAGCTTGGTTCAGGTGGTGGAGTCAGAGGGTGGGATATTTCCCAGGGAATGCCTTACTGCTAAATGATGAACTAGCACTCGGCTGAGCCCTCAAGGGTTAACACATTGTGTTGATGTAGCCTCACACTCTACAAGGCAGCACAAATGGAGGGCGGGGAGACAGCATGGCAGAGAGAGAGAGAGAGACACACACACCTTGTGTGTGAGAGACGCGCATTGCCCCTTTAAGTACGCTGACCCCACTCTAAGTACACTGCCTTTTTAAGTAGATCAGCAAGTTGAGACAGTGGCTGCTGACAGCAAGCTCCCTCCATCCTGAGCCCTGTCATGTCTCCCCTTCCCCCGGCCCTGTGGATAGGATAAAGGAGCGGGGGGGGGGGGGGACACACCCTGACATTAGCACCCCTTCCCTCCCCGCACAGCAAGCAGGAGGCTCCCGGGAGCAGCTCCAAAGCAGAGGGCAGGAGCAGCACATGGCAGTGCGGGGAGGGAAAGCTGAACTGCCGGACAATTGATAGCCTGCTGGGCGGCTGTCACACAGGGAACTTAGGGGAGCGGGGAGCTGATAGGGGGGCTGCTGGCCCACCCTGGTTCCAAGCCCCCAGCAGCTAACTCCAAAGGGCTGGTCTTTCTGCAAGCAGTGGACAAAGCAGCAGCTGCCAAACAACGTTATAAGGGAGCATTGGTCAACTTTCAACGTGCATGAACAGCTTTAAGCAGGTGTGTAGTGAGTTCCATTGACTTCATGTGCTTAAAGTGCTTTGCTGGATGAGGGCCCTGGTCTTGCTCAGATCAGTTCTGTTATTTTTGCACGGTCATGAACACTAAACTACCAAAAAAACCTAGGGCTGCAATTAACTCACACAATTAACTCAAAAAAAATTAATCGTGCTTAATCACAGTTTAGTCGCACTGTTAAACTATAGAATACCAACTGAAATTTGTTAAATATTTTGGATGTTCACTTTGTATACAGTGTTGTAATTGAAATCAATATATAGAGGACAGTGCTCACTTTATATTATTATTTTTTATTACAAATATTTGCACTGTAAAAACAATAAACGAAAGAAATAGAGTTTTTCAGTTCACCTCATACAAGTACTGTAGTGCAATCCCTTTATTGTGAAAGTGCAACTTACAAATGTAGATTTTTGTTTGTTACATAACTGAACTTAAAAAAAAACAATGTAAAACTTTAGAGCCTACAAGTCCACTCAGTCCTACTTGTTGTTCAACCACGCTAAGAGACATGTTTGTTTACATTTACAGGCGATAATGCTGCCCACTTCGTATTTACAATGTCACCGGAAAGTGAGAACAGGCATTCACATGGCACTTTTGTAGCTGGCATTGCAAGGTATTTACGTGTCAGATATACTAAACATTCGTATGCCCCTTCATGCTTCAGCCACCATTCCAGAGGACATGCTTGTTTGCTGATGATGCTCATTAAAAAAAATGTTTTAATTAAATTAGTGACTGAACTCCTTGAGGGAGAATTGTAGGTCTCCTGCTCTATTTTACCCGCATTCTGCCATATATTTCATGTTATAGCAGTCTCGGATGATGACCCAGCACATGTTGTTCGTTTTAAGAACACTGTCACAGCAGATTTGACAAAACGCAAAGGTACCGATGTGAGATTTCTAAAAATAGCTACAGCACTTGACCCAAGGTTTAAGAATCTGAAGTGCCTTCCAAAATCTGAGAGGGATGAGGTGTGGAGCATGCTTTCAGAAGTCTTAAAAGAGCAACTCTCTGAGGAAACTACAGAACCCAAACCACCAAAAAAGAAAATCAACCTTCTGCTGCTGGCATCTGACTCAGATGATTAAAATGAATATGTGTCGGTCCGCACTGCTTTGGATCGTTATCAAGCAGAACCCATCATCAGCATGGATGCATGTCCTCCAGAATGGTGGTTGAAACATGAAGGGACCATATGAATCTTTAGCGCATCTGGCACGTAAATACCTTGCAACGCCAGCTACAAAAGTGCCATGCAAATGCCTGTTCTCACTTTCAGGTGACATTGTAAACAAGAAGTGGGCAGCATTATCTCCTGCAAATGTAAACAAACTTGTTTGTCTGAGCGATTGGCTGAACAAGAAGCAGGACTGAGTGGACTTGTAGGCTCTAAAGTTTTACATTGATTTGTTTTTGAATGCAGTTTTTTTCTTTACATAATTCTATGTTTGTAAGCTCAACTTTCATGATAAAGAGATTGCACTACAGTACTTGTATTAGGTGAATTGAAAAATACTATTTCTTTGGTTTTTTACAGTGCAAATATTTGTAATCAAAAATAAATATAAAGTGAGCACTGTACACGGTAAAATATTTAAATAAACTGTATTCTATTATTGTTTAATCACACGATTAATCACGATTAATTTTTTTAATCGCTTGACAGCCCTAAAAAAAAAAAAAAAAAACCATACCAAAAAGGTGTTAAGAAACATGCAATTAGAAATGGGAATCTAAGGACATGTCCGCAGCACAGAAAGAGTGAACTGAGTACGTTCAAGTTCTTTTATATCTTTTAAGAGAGAAGTAATGATTTTACTGTTAGTGAGAGAGTCGGACTCCCAGCCCACAGAAAGGGGAACAGAACAGAGAGCACAGGTGGCAGCAATAAAAGCTCTCACTTGGTGCCCTTAACTTGACCTACAGGAACCACTTTTAGCGAGGGGTGAATAGTTCGCTCTCAAGGCCCAGACAGTCACTGCTCCCTCTGAAACGTGCAACAAGGAGACAAATCGATGCCACGTGTGATGGTGGTTTGGGGATGTGAACATCTATCTAGAAGGAATCAGGCAGAACACCAACTGCTGTTGCCAGGTCAAAAAGCCAGACGACGACGACTTCTGGCTGCTGCTGACCTGTGCTGGATTTGAATAGTTCAAGGGTCCGCCTCACAAGCAATCCAGTCCCCTTTATCATTGACTAACATGTGCAGATCCAGAGCCCTGCTCAAGCTTTGATAAGTCCTACTTTCCCCCTTTCACCACTCTGGGTGAGGAGCCATATTTCCAAAACTGCAACTCCTTTCAGAGACTGCAGCAACAACACAGATGTTGCTGGCGGTTTAATTGTGCTTTGTCCTTCATTGCTCCTTTATGGCCACTAAAAAAATAAAAGTGTCAAGGGAAAAATGTTCCCCTTGTCATAGCTTTCCAGCTGGGATCCTGGTGAAGAGGATGGTAAACATCACAGTCCAAAAAAGGGAAAAAAGCCATTAAAAATCCAAATGGTAATTCCCACCCACGTGGCACAAGTACTCCAGATATTTAGTTCCGCAAGACTAGCTTAGCCACTTAGTATTAGAAACAACCTAGAGGCAGGGGGAGGCTTCCCCCTTGTCCTTGGCTTTGGAGCTTTTCTTTAATTAGCCTTAAGAAAACACAGCGTTCCTATCTGAACAATCCACGTTTCTGGTTATTTATTCAGTTCCCCACTGCTGCACATTACCCGGCCATACACTGCAGGAATACATCATTTCTCATTGGCATTTGCTAGCAGCCTCCACAGGCAGCTCAGCGCACCAGGGAGAACTGGACAGACAGCCTACTCAACAGGCAATTGTGAGGCTTGGGCAGAGCCCAAGTCAAGTCAGAGCAGATCCCCTCTTTGCTGGTGAAGTGTAGGAGGAGGATTGGAGAGTTACGGTACGACACAAAACGTGCATGGATAGGAAATGCACATTTATATCCATTTCCCAAAAGCAGTTTCACCTCAGCTTTCACAAAAACACCCCTACCAATCTGGTCAATCAATGTTGCGAGGATAACATCTGGATACAAAGAAAAGCACTCTGTTCAGAGGCCCCCACAACCTGTAGTCTGTTTTTGTAGGAGTCCAAATTCTTAGTGGGTTAGTGGACTGACCTATAGTGTTCTTTCACCTGGTTTTCCAGGACAGAATTATACTTGCATCTTCCAGCAGCTACTTTATCTCAGTAAAATCACTTCTTGTGCATAAAAATTCAGAACTGGGATTGTTACACAGACTTATCAGGAATGTGAGATTGATGGAGCATTATATCAGTGAGATATTCAGATGTGAGAGAGGGGACTGGATGGAGACACAAGCACAGTAAGAATCTCTGGCTATATCAAAGGGGAGAATTGCGTTGGGACAAAGGGGTATCACCCAAAAAGGAATGTGTCCTCCAAACTAGTACCTGGATTGATTACAGGTGCATTTAGCAACCAGCTGGCAGGGAGACACCACCCAATTTGTTTCACTAGTGGTTGTACTTGTTGATGCTGCTGGACATTTTTCCAACTCTTCTTGTGGCAGAGAGGTTGCTGGTGAGTAGTAATACAGTGTGTGTTTTTTGTTTTTGGCATTTTTAGGAAAAGGATTTGAGAAGATCCAAGTAAAACAGAGGGAGAAGAGAAGAGGCAGAGCATGAGGACAGAGGTGTCTGGACACAAGGTGCATGTGTTGTTGTGGTTAAGTGTGAATGAGATTGAGAAGTCAGATATATGTACCTGAGCATGAGGTTCATCAGCTGTAGCCCCTCCCCTTTCAGGAAGCGATCTCGGTTGGAGCTCAGCATTAGACAGGAACAGAGAGAGTCAAACAGGTTCTCCATCATTTCCTGCTCCTCGGCCGTGCTTGGATTGTGTCGTTTAAACACCTGCATGCCAAAGGGGACAAAAAAATGTAAGCCCTCACTTGGTTGCATATGAACACTGACATCAAACACAAATTAACATTTCGCAGGGCAAAACTTCAGAGTTTAACTTGTAAATTACAATTTTGCATAAGCCTGCAACTGTGATGGTAGCAACCACCCTCTCGGTGCACTACCCCCCATATCTCTGCGCCTTTCTCATTCCATTTGGCGTGACTGACTGTTACTGCCATGTCCCAAATGGCTGCTATCAAATGGGATTAGATCGAAAGCAGAACAGGAAGGTGTGCTGGAAAAATGGAAACAGGTTGGTTACCTGACCTACAGTGCAATGAGGATACAGCCGATCCAGAGGCACAACTGCTGCTGACTGTGTGCTCAGATGACCTCTTCGTTGTACTAGTTTGTGTGTACTAACGAAATCTATGATCAGTTCAAATAGCCAACCTACCGCCACCCCACTAGCATCCCTCAATAGTCACTTATGCCATTCCTGACCTCCTCCCAACCAATCTCTGCCCAACAATTCCGCATAATTGTTAGTTTTTCCTATGATTTTTTTCTTCTGCACCCCAAAGACAAGGCCTCCCCTGTTGTCACTAGGCTTTACTCCTGGTTTTTTGCTTAGTTTCTTCCTCAACCCTTCTCTGTATGCAAGCCTCAATGACTATGATACAGCTGAACAGTCCTTGAGAGTGAACACCGGAAGTAGTTGCTGAGTGAAGCAAATATAAGCCTGACCCTAGACCTTACCCACGCATGTCACCATCACTTCAGCGAACAAGTAGTAGTTATAGATACAAACCTGAGTAAATCCCCTTAAAAGGGCAAATAGGCAATGCGGTCTAGTGCACTGAGCAGATGATGCCAGGAGCACCTGAGTTCTAATCCTCGCTTTACCTCCAAGTCTTGATGTAGCGTTAGGTAAACCATTAACGTCTCTCGTGCCTCAGTACTCACATCTCTAAAATGGGGACAACCCCCACCTGTCTTGGAGGGTGAGCTCCCGGTGGAAGTTTCTAAAGTACTATGAAAGTGCTGAAGTGTATACAAGCTGCCAAGACAGAACAATACCTAGCATCTGTTCCACTCCTGCTACTATTTTTGCTCACCACTATTTTCAACTCCAATCAGTGAGTCTCTCAATGGCAGACCAGAAGCATATGAATTACTCACAGATAACTGCTGAAGCAGCACATCGATCCCATCCAGCTCCCCAAGCAATTCCCTGTTGTCTAGAGGGGAAAAAAAGAGAGGAAAAAATGAAGCTAACTGTCAGATTTTACAGCCGTCTAACACTGATACATCAGCAAACAAAATCAATACAGCTTGACAGAGTACAAAAGCTGCAGAGAGAGAGAGAAAGCAAGGGGAAGCCAGAGGCAGAAGAGTGCTGTCATGATCTGAAACAAGCCTGGATCCTATCCTAACAGAATATCAATACCAGGGCTGCATCTCACCGTCATTATTCTGGAGCAGAATGGCCAGCACCTCACTGCAGTACAGCTTGTTGGCATCAAAAGGCATCTTTGCCTGTTGGAAAAAACAAGGATGAGAAACCCCTCAGGGGCACTGCTCTGGGTGTTTATTTTGATTTAGAGAACGTGCTAAGCAGATCACTCAACACATGAGCAACGATTAAAACAAAACAAACAGCAATAATCTTACAATCTGACTCAGTGCCAAGAAAAAAATTAATTCTTCTCACTGATTTAAAAAAAAATAATCAAATCAACTCTGATCCCTGCCGATATCCTCAGAGGCAAAAGCTTGTGTAACCAAGTATGCCTGGCAGCGGGCTTGGAAAGTCTACAAACTGGGATGCTGAACATGGCCTGCCACTGGGCGCTTATAGGGAGAAATGTGTTGACAGATTTTCCATACCCACCTACAGAAATAAAGATTATACATAGGTCTGTACGCACGTATCCTCACCCCAGTGTGAACAACCTATACCCACCTCCTCACCAGGAACTGAATTAGGGTCAAATGAATCACAGTAAAGCTACCCAGCGGCAAACACTGACCTCACACACCCTGACGAGGGCCTGAGATGCATCAAGCAGGGCAGCATGCAAGACTCTTGCACTGCCATGGCCCAGACTGTATTGGGGCTCTGGGTCTCAATCCCACACCTCGCACGAACACTCCAGTCACTCGGACATGATGAAAGCGAACAGCCCGGAACTCTTTTCTTGGAAGAAAGGCAAGACCCTTGGACTGGGATCACGAATCGAGCTCAACCCCCCCGTTTTACCTACCAAGCAGTTTCATTGGAGGGAACAGTTACAGACTGGACAGTACCAGTTCAGAAGCACTAATGTGGGTCAGTTCACTACAGACGTTTACAAACAGGCAGCCTCCTTTAGGGATTTTACTTTCCACTGCCTGGCCATTAATCTTCCTTTGTACACAGAGAAAAAAGTAGTAACACAAAAAGGGTTAGGTTTAAAATAGTGTTTGTCACCAGCCACTCTCTGCCTGCCACACACGGCTACCTGCAGCTTCACTAAGGGAGCAGTCACTACGCAAGGTGTTGTCTGGACCAATCATCTCAGTCTGTTGCCACATTAGAGAGAACAAAATAGACTAATATCTGGTGCCAATAATGAAAAGTAGGACGCACCAAGGAGCCCCAATGTACTGTTTACACTAAGCCTTTTCCCCAGAAAGATCCCAAAGCACTCTACAGACTGCAGCTCTTCATACCAATCTCCTGCCAGCTCTGGAGATGGAGCATGGCAGCCATTCTGGGCCATCTGTAAGAGTAACCAATGAAACCAGGGCATTCCAACTCCCTGTTGAGACTAGGAAATAACAGTTTGTTTCTGACCCACACTCCTGGGTGATACACACACTACACACTAGCAACACAATACAATTTTTATGAGGAAGTAAAATATAACTTCTCCCCTTGAGGGCGTTTTGATGGACAGAATGCAATTAACCAAGTTAGAATACAGTCAGGAAACTAGAGTTCACATATCTTTACTCTTGTGAAAGAGCCAGGTCTCTTTAGAGACCTCTGGCCAGAGCCTTTGTCCTACGTCTCCTCCTGAGGATGGGACCTCCAGCAGCACAGAGCCCTTACCACATGTTGAGGTACTGGCTTAATACTCTTCTCCTGGAACCGGCACTATCTACTAACTCACCAACACCACTGCTTGGGAAAAACAAGATTCTGCTGGACGGAGACTTCTTATGCTTATCCCAGCCCACGATGTGGTCCTGGACCAGCACATCTGTTTGCATGCAAAGGAATAACGCACTTGGATCAAGAGACGCCTGAATGCGTTCGGGGAATAAATCAACAGCACGCTCTCGAGGACTGCGATGCAGCTTAACAGATTGAGGGCTCACTCACTGACAAAAACAAAACAAAACCGGGAACCAAAAGCCCACACAAAGCAAGGAAGGTATTTCCCATCCAATACTGAAGCAATGGGAGGGGGCAGGCGTGTGTCTGCAGGGGCAGAAACGTTCAAATCAGCCAAGTATTGCCAAAAGCAAAGGTCACTGAATGAAATTTCATTAGTGTGCACCTTCCCACAGTGCCAGCTGTAAACAAGAGCAAACACTGCCTGACCACATTGCACTTACACCCCGCAGAAATTAAAACATGTCAGAATGAAGACAATGCCTGCCTTCAGCACCGGGCTTTCCAGCCTGTCAGCGTTCACGTCTGGCTGCACTAACCAGGGGAATCCAAGTGGTGATTATTTTGCTTTCCTAAGTTTCTAAGTCTTTCAGCTGTCAGAGTAATTACATAGCAGAGAGTAGGTCTGCATTTAGTACATACCTGCCTGGAATACAATTAGCTTTACTTTTTTTTTGTTTTTAGCCAAAAGAAACATAATTATGTTACCACCTGCAGTCAGAAATTATAGGTTACTTCTGCTAACAACTACGTAAGGGACACAGAGGAACATTTGCAGACTTATGCAATTGGTGGAATATATTTTGTGGTTCAGTTGCCTTTTGACTACTAAGGTGTTCTGGGGTGGGGGGGAGAGAGGAGGAGGATCTCCACTGCCAGAGGTGCTAACTTTCGAACACCACAAAGGCAAGGACTTGACCACTAGCATGCCCTCAGCATATGAACGGGGCTGTTAACTCACGGGCTGCAGTAGCACCCCCACAGCCCCCTTCTTAAGGGGGAGACACCTGCTATTTCATACGGGATGTTTCCATGCACTCTCCATTGTTTTCAATAGACTCTTCAAGGTTAACATCATCTCAGCATTTTCCTTGTGGGCATCCAAACGCTGAACCCTTCTTAAACTTACCCCAGCCCAAGGTGGGTCTTGGGCAAACACTCCTTGGCATGCAAAGGATTAAGTACTTGGCTCTTCCTTTGACGTATTTATTTCCCCTTCCTACCCCTTACTGGTTTTTTTGCAGAAGCAGCCAACAAGGCTGCCTTTTCTTTACTTGTCCACCCGCATTAGCAGGAGGAACATGCGTGACTCAGAAGACAAGTGCTTGCTAGCGCATAACGGCAGTGGAGAACATTAACATGTGGTACCAATGGCCTGGGCTTATTTCTTGGCAACAGTGTAATCAAACAAAACACTGATCCTTCTGATTCAGAGAACATTCCCCACCACATCCTAATAGTTACACACAAGGGAGTGTGGAGCCTTAACAAGTGGAAATTACTAACATAGGCCCCGATCCTGCAATTGCAGACACCAGGGTGGACTACTACACCCACGCAGAGCCCTGTTGGTATCAATGGGGCTTCTTGCAGGCAGAAGGGTTGATCTACATGGGTTCTCATTGCAGGATCAGGGCCACATTTAACAAACAGAACACATGAGGAAAACAGAAAAGCAAAGTCTCAGAAAACACAAATTATTACAGAAACTCTACCAGCCTGAGACTCAAATTGGAACACTTCCGCACAGACTCCCTAAGCCCCATGCACAGGTGCTAGCATACAAAGGCATGTTCTTCCGATTTTTGGTGCGCCACAAAAAAATTCAAGAGGCACATTTTCCAGTCTGGAAGAGGGAAGGCTTGAAATCTATTGCACTCAACAGGTGTTGGGAGTGGAAGGGAAGGAGAAATTTAAGGGACTGTGAAATCTGCATTAAATGGAAGAGACAATACTCGCTCTGGGCCTTTGGTATTTATGCCGGACATCACCTCAAGCGCAGCAGTTTCCAGGTCACTGGCTTGTTGCTTATTATTGAAGGATGAAAGGGAAATAAACTCACCTTCAGTCTCTTGAGCAACCATTGCATGAGGCCCTGCTGCGCAGCTTCCGTACACATCTCTGGCCGAAACTCTGCCATGTTCTCAACAATCGCTGACAAGAAAGATACAGATCACAGCCTGAGCCCATTTCGTGTCCATTTGTGCTCCAGTCCTCTCCCAACCAGAGGCACCTCTCCCAGCTCCCCGCTGCTCAGTCAGTTTTAATGTCCTTCCAAGTTCTTGTTTCAAAGTTAGAGGTCTTATTTAAGCTACACTAGGTATAGGGCACTGTCTCAATTTTCTCACTTCCACAGTGATCCATCTTCAGACCGTGTGTTACCAGCTCCTGCAGGGGGAGTCTGAAGAAGCTGTGAACTACCTTTCCCTCATCCCTAGCCAGAGTTCCTGCACCATCCCATGTAGCAACTCCTTCTGGGAAAGGCTGAATTACAAAGATTAGTTCCCACGCAGTGATGTGAAAAAAAACAAAGATTCCTACTTCCAGCCTCACATTCCTCCAGCTCTCAGGAAGGATGCAGAGCCAGAGAAATGACATCTTTAAATGAGTACCAAAAGTCCCTGACAGCACAGCTTTGAATGTTCTGCAGGTCAAATTTGAACTAGCCACAGAAGTGTGTGTGTAAAAAAATGAAATGGAGCCCATCTAATGGATTACTCTAAAGAAACAGAATTTTTCAGAGAACAGCCTCTCATTTGTTTTAAGCACTGTGCTTTACAGAGAAACAATGAAGAACATTTAAAATAAGCAAATACAGCACCTCAGTTGTTAACAAATTGTGGCCCCCAGAGACATACGTGGATGGTCACAAGGTACTAACACTCCCTGTTTCCATTTGCATGAAGAGACAAACCAAAATATCTATTTATTTTCCTAATATGATTTGTTATGAAGCCATTGCAGTGGTTGCCAAAAGGATACTACGCGACTGTGAGAGGGGAAGGTGATGTCAGAATGGAAGCATTCTGCAAAACAGTCGCCACATTGCGCAGAAGTTTGAGGGCCCCCAAAGTAATGTTGTTACAGCAGTGGTTCTCAACCAGGGGACGTGTACCCTGGGGGTACTCAGAGGTCTTCCGTGGGTACATCAACTCATCTACATATTTGCCTAGTTTTGCAACAGGCTACAGAAAGAGAGACGTGCATGGATACAAAATTTGTATCTGCATCCGATCTGCGAAACACAAACATGGTCAGCGGATATCCGCGGATATGCAGGGCTCTATACATAGAAAACACTAGCCAAGTCAGTACAAACTAAAATTTCATACAGATAATGACTTGTTTATACTGCTCTATATATCAGTGGTTTTCAAACTGCAGGTCGCAACCCAGTACTGGGTCGCGGAATGTAAGGCACTCGGTCGTGGCGGCTCTGGTCAGCATCGCCGACCAGGCCATTAAAAGTCCCATCGGCAGAGCTGCCCAGCTAAGGCAGACTAGTCCCTACCTGTTCCGATGCTGCGCTGCGCCCCGGAAGCGGCCAGCAGCAGGTCCGGCTCCTAGGCGGGGGGACCATGGGGCTCTGCGCGCTGCCCCCGCCCCGAGCACCAGCTATGGAGCTGGGGGGGCAGTGCCCATGGGCAAGAGCCATGCGGAGCCACTTGTGCGCCTCCGCCTAGGAGCTGACCTATGCTGGCCACTTCTGGGGCACAGCGCAGTCCGAGGACAGGCAGGAAGCCTGCCTTAGCATCCCTGCTGTGCCGCTGACCGGGAGCCGCCCTAGGTAAGCCCATGCCCCAATCCCCTGCCCCAGCCCTGAGCCCCCCCAAACCCAGAGCCCCTTCCTGCACCCCAAGCCTCTCATCCCCAGCCCCACCCCAGAGCCTGCACCCCCAGCCCAGAGCCCTGACCCCCTCCCACAGCCCAACTCTCTGCTCCAGCCCAAATCCCCCTCCCACACCCTGAACCCCTCATTCCCAGCCCCACCCACACTCCCCCTCCCACAGCCCAACTCTCTGCTCCAGCCCAGATCCCCCTCCCACACCCCAAACTCCTCATCCTCAGTTCCGTTGGGTCACAGGCATCAATTTTCTTTAGGGTGACCAGACAGCAAGTGTGAAAAATCGGGACGGGGGGGGGGGGGGGGGGGTAATAGGAGCCTATATAAGAAAAAGCCCCAAATATCGGGACTGTCCCTATAAAATTGGGACATCTAGTCACCCTAATTTTCTTCAACTGGGTCACCAGAAAAAAAGTTTGAAAACCACTGCTATATACTATACACTGAAATGTAAGTACAATATTTATATTCCAATTGATTTATTTTAGAATGATATGGTAAAAATGAGAAAGTAATTTTTCAGTAATAGTGGCTGTGACACTTCTGTATTTTTATGTCTGATTTTGTAAGCAAGTAGGTTTTAAGTGAGGTGTAACTTGGGGGTACGTAAGACAAATCAGCCTCCTGAAAGGGGTACAGTCATCTGCAATGGTTGAGAGCCACTGTGTTATAGGATACATTTCCTGGGCTCTAGATCAGGGGTTCTCAGAACAATTTTTTTGGTGGCGTAAGAGTGAGGCCACCAACCCTCACTGGTGGCCACTCTGAAAATTTTTCCAAACCGGAGCCCCACTGCCCTGGATTGAAGCCCAGAGCCGGAGCCCAGGGCCTGAAGCCCGAAGCCTGCTGAGTACATACACTAGCCCCATGTGTTTGCTGAGGTGCTTCCTGGAGCCCCCAGGAGGCTGCGTGGTGCAGGCTGCTGATCCCCTGCTGGCGGTGCCAGCAAACACCAAGGCAGCCAGGAGCAACAGCTGGGTGCGGCAGAGAGGGGCCACTGCTTTGCCCCCCCTTCCCCCGTCTCCACCCAGGAGGCTGTTGGGCCGCAGAAAAATCCACATTTGAGAAACACTGCTCTAGATGGTAACACATTAATGGCACATTTATTCCTAAGAAACACAGCTGTGGTAAATGAAGATACTCTTTTGGCAGACCACAGAATTTAATACTTTAATACATGAAGAGGAGGCAGCCTCTTAAAATAATACAGCTTCCTGTAATGAAGTTATCTGTTGAACAGATTTATGCTTTATTACTAGTGAGCTAAATGAAAGCAGTATTACATGGAATTCATGCAAGGCCTTTTCTGCCCCCTGTGATAGTTCACAACGGGGACAGACTACACACGCCCGCCCCTCTGTTGACTGTGTCAGAAAGAGATACTGTACTGTAATATCCCCTTACCAAGCGTGTTATGGACTCCGTCAGCCTCCTCTTTTACACCTTCATCTAGGCGCTCTAAATTCTGGACCAGCAAGGCCACAACCTGGCCATCAACCTAAGTCATTGAGGCCACATGGAGAAAAGAGGATTGGGGTGGAGATGGGAAAGAAAGGGGGGAGGGGGAAAAAAAATAATCAATAAGCACAACAGAAACACTCCAGAAAGCATGCCTCTGATCAGGAGACATGAACAATCTTGCTCTGAAATCTCAGAGCTAGCAAAGGATTCACAAAGTAAATTCACCACTTCGTTTTTCTTAATTAGACAATTTTTGTGTCAGATAAAACAGGAAAAACATCTGGAGGAAAAATATGAACCTTGTCACAGTCTGTTATTCCCTAAATCACCCGGATTGACTTATAATCTCCCTGAATTTCAAAGTGCTAGACACTAAAAACCAACTGGGTATCAGCTGCCTGTCAGTTATAAAAGCACCTCCCCTAGTTTCAATTGCTTGTTGCTGGTTTATCTGCATTTTTTCCTTGGCTGTCAGAAAGCAGCTGAAACAATGCCTGTGAAGGCAGCATCAAAATGTAAGGGAAGTCTTAGTTCTAGGTGCAGAAAGATAGGTTTTAAAAAAAGGATGTTTTTGGCTTCCATTATGTGTGACATCACGTAGCCACCCTGGCCAAAGCCAACTGTAAATGATTAAAAATGAATCTGACTTTTATGGCAGTTTGGGGGAAGCCTTGGACGGCTTCACTTGGGCATTGCCTTGTCTAGGATTGAAAGGTGTGATGTAAGCTCACTTTAGCTAGCTCAATCTAACGCCTGCTAATGCTCCGTCACAACAAGGTGAGTCGTACTTACGCATGTGCTGAGCTGGCTGAGCTAAAGCCCAGGCTCTGTGCAACATACAGGAAGACACTCCCTGCCCCAGAGAGCTTCCATACTTCAACACGTCGGTACATTTCGGAGTGCAACACCCCTGTTAAGATCTCCACTCTCCACACATGGAGATGAAATGACGTGCTCCAGGCCACAGAGCAAGTCAATAGCAGAAATGGGAATCCAGATTCTGAAGTTTGTGGATCCCAGACCCAACCAAGGCCAACCCACTAAACAAACAGCATTACTTTAGTCCTGCTACTAGCTAAAGTCTAATGTGACAATCCTCAGTTTTAAACAGGAGAGTGGGAAATGCAAGCACAGTGTCTCCCCAATCACAAATCCCATTTGCTAACTGAGGTTTTCTATAAGCTCAGTGAGTGCAGTAACAGCAGGGTTTAGCTTGCTGTAGGAGGTAATGCAGCAATCTCTAAGCAGGCCTCCCAAGGCGATGCCCACATCCTTAAAATAAAGGAGCCATCTAGAAGCGGATAGCTCGGGTTTTCTCATGACATGGCTGACCTGTTTTTTCGAAGTGAACAATCAAACCTGGCTATTGTGGGCTGGTGACAAGAAACACACAGAAAGAGCTTTTGTTCGATGTACTGCTTTCCGTGCATTTTATAGAAAGAACCCTCCCTATCAGCTCTCCTCTTCCATTTCATTCATCCAGCAACCCTTCTATGAAGGGACAGTAATTAAAAACAGCCCAGAGGCCAGCCAGAGGAACTCAACTCAGGGCCACTGTAATTAACCTTTGGAAGGCAACATTACAGCGACTAGGCAAGAGGGATTGTAGGAGAAAGAATAAAGCAGTCTTCTCACCCTGCTCCTCTAAGAAACCATAATCCCCTATCCCCTTAATCTCGACATAATAGTTAGAGACCAAGCCAGAGTCCAGGTGTTTCACAAACATAGCAATTCACTTGGAGAAACTGCCTGAAAGGAGAATGGACTCCATCTCTTGCATACAGTTACAAATAGTTCTAATGGCATCCCTTCCCTGCAATGTACTTCTGCTCACACTGGGAGCTTTCACCTTCTACTACAATGCTGTAAAAAAGGATATCCTGCCCAAACACCAGGAAAAGAGGGTATCCCACCAACATAGCAGATGAGAGGCACTCGGTACTGTTAACTAAACAGAGAGTTCCTTCATGAAGGAAAGTAAGACGTCAGTAGTAGTGCCTTTTCAACTGGTACAGGACCACGCCATGCGGTTGTTTACTCTCTGTGGAATAAGGGATAATTAAACTCTCTTCCACCCTTAGAATAAGTATGTGGCAGGATGAGTTTGTCGGCTTATACACGAAGAATTTTGAGCATTTTCTTTGCTTGTGTAAAAAGAACAACGTCAGATCCACCTTGGTAGGATCATGCCGTTGTTAGTTGGCTTGAAGCAGGCAATATTGGGTGAACATCTATGGGCTGCATTATGCAGGAGGTCAGACTAGATGATCAAAATGGCCCTTCTGGTCTTTAAAAAAAAGTAATAAAAAAATCTATGAACCAACTAAGTCAGATTTCAATTTTCCCAGTATGAGCAGATGAGAACTGCCCTGCTTTGCAAAGGAAGCAAAAGAGCAGGTATCAAGTTCCTATTTAATTCAATATGACACTGTGCTGCTGTCACAGAACTGACCTCATTCTCCTGCTATAACAATACAGGAAGCACAGTAAGATACGACACAGAGAAACATGCCGTCCCCAGACAAAACAAATTAAAAACAACCTCTTCCTTCCAAAAATCAGGTGGTCTGGTGATGCAGAGGAGGAACTTGCTCCAAGAATTCATTCATACCAGAAAAGAAACCCATCACGGCTGTACTCACAGTATCTCAAGCCATTCAAAAGAAAATGGATTATTCAAACAGACTAGGAGCAACACAGTTCTGCCCCGCACTGAGAACCACAGGCTAAGTTCCCTCTAAGCTGCCCGGCCGCGAAGCAGGCTATCAAGGGCCGCGCAGGTGGGGAGAGGCTGCTTCCCCTGGCCCCAGCCCCAGAGCTGCCATGGCCAGGGAAAGGCACCTGTCCCCCAGCCCTGGTCCCAGAGCTACCGCAGCCAGAAAGGGCTGAGGGGAGTCCTCTCTCCCCGCCGCAGCCCCAGGGAAGCCTGCACCCCAAACCCCTCATCCCCGGCCCCACCCCAGAGCCCATGCACCCAGCCAGAGCCCTCACCCCCCCACACACCTCAACCCTCTGCCCCAGCCCTGAGCCTCCTCCCACACTCTGAACCCCTCTGCCCCACCCCCACCATACATCACCTCCATATTGGTGCACATAACAAAATTCATTCCGCACATGGATGTAAAATATTAGAGGGAGCATTGACGCCACAGGTATAAAAAGAATCCTTTTATAAAAAGAATCTAAAAACACATCCTTCCCCTTTATAAGGTGGCCACTGATCAGCCTAATCTGGAGCTACTGAAATTGCTACTTACTAGAGCATCAATGAGGACTTCAGCTCCGTCTTCACTCTCATGGAGCGTGTCTATGTCCGTCAGTTCTTGAAGCAGATCCACCACGGCTATGGACACATGTGGGAGATGTTAAGGATAACCAAAGTCATAATCAAGCCCTCATTTATCTTCATACTTGGCCCAACGTGACTGTGTTTGCTCACTGACTGCCAAGACTGGAATAGCAAGGAGCGTGTGCCGAGCAGAGCAGCGCGACAGAGGAAGACCAAGCATAAGTGCAAGCACGGCTTTAGCAGCCCTTGTTTTCATAAGCACTAAAACTAACTGATTTTAGTAATTGGGAGTAAGACTGCAACATGATCATCTATTTGTTGTATTTGGCAATTTCACTGTTCCCCACTGCCATTTGCTTTTTGTCATTTCTAAACCAATTAAAGACTCTAGAGCTGGTTCAACTGGTTACCAGCCATTTTACAGTGTAGCAACTGTTAAAACTCTAGTTAGGAGCACAGAAAAAAGTAGCAATTTGATTTGTGTACATTATCCTCCCAATGATGCCATAGCTAACTTGGCATAGCATGCACCCCATGAACAAGGCCGTAATAGGACGGTGGAGTGATAACCCTCTTCTGCCTGGCCCAATTAGGAGAGCGTGCTTCTATAACCATGCACCCCACAGGAACTGCGAAGATCCTGCCAGCCCAATTTTCATTCATTAACACTGGGCTGCATAACACATGGTTCTTTTGACTGCTACACAGCTCTTTAGTACAGCCAGACGTATTCCCTCTCATTAGACCCACTTTCCTATTCTCTCAGACACACTGATCAATCCTGCCCAATTCCCACTGGGACAGAACAAGAAATCCAGTTGTCAAGATGTCCCACATATAACAAGATTCTGAAGCATCTCTTTAAAATCCACAGGCTAATAAACTAGGCATCCATTTGTGTAAGAATGGGAATGTATTTTTATATCCTTCGTTATTTAATAAGGTTACAGTCCAGACTTAACCAGACCCAGGAAATTCTGTAATACGACTGCCATTTCATTCCCACGTCCAACTGCTACGTCCAGGCACTGCAGAATCCTCAGACCAGTAAGTGATAGTACCTACTTCCCATGCAGCAGCACTCATGTAAGGGGGTGAGTTTGGCATGAGTAGGTATACCTGCACCAGCTTTAATCTAGCTAGCACTGCAGATGGGGTGGGATGGACCTCAGCTCGGGCTAAGTGCCCAAGTGTGAGCCTGGGTCTGCACTTTGGTTGCTAGCCCTTGCTGAAGCCCATCCTGCCATGTCTACACTGCTATTGTTACCCGTGCTAGCGAGACTGAGGCTAGCACAGGTATCACCTACCTGTGCTACAATCGCACCTTCACTTGTAGAGTAGACCTACCCTTAGTGAGGGGAGACTAGTTTTGCTGATACAAAAACACAGGTTACGCTCGCAAAACATCAAAGTCAGGCCTCTGCTCACCTGAACATATAAGTAAAGTTTTTAAGTGACTTAGGAGCCCAAGACCCGTTAAAAGCCAGTGACAGGTTCCTAGGTCACTTTTGAAACGGTCACCTATACATTTACCACTAAAGACAACACCGAATTGTTAGTGCTAAAGAAACTGAAATCCTCTAGCCACGTAAGAAATGCACCACGGGCACGTGCAGGATGGTTTCCCCCAGGCTACCTGCGATTGTGCTGCAGTCTCTCTAGTGGTCAGGATAGTGGAGTTTCTATGGCACTTCCATCCATGGAATCTCTACTGAGCCTGCCAACAAGGGTGCCAGTTGTGCAGGTGAGTTCAGGACAAAGGAAAAGGCTTCTCTGGCTCTCCTGACTTTTGCTAATTTAAATCACAGCCTAGTCATTATCTTTTACTCACATCTTTTGCACTAACTCAGTTGAACAGCTGCCTAAACAGATCACCTGGGATTCCTCCCCTCACCTCTCCATCCCCTCCCTGCATTAGCCCCTCCAAGGCACTAATCTAAATGAAGTGTGAAGAACTTGTCCTTTGGTGTTCCCTTTGGGGAAACTGTTTTAAAACCTTATCCTGTTTAGTTTTAGTAAAGCCACCAAGAGACTTGAATGAAGAGCCCTATTTCCTGTATGTCTAGGAGCTTCATTTCAATAGTTTTTGCATTTTTGGCTGGAGCAATAACCTAGCATACAGAGAGGTGTTACTGCAGCCTACAGTCTGCTTCCAACACATCTGAAAAGATTTCTACAAGCCTGTAACAAGAAATACGTCTCTCCCAGGTTTACAGCTCGCAGGCCAAACTACTGCCCCCAAACTGATTGACAAACAAGTTTTGACTCCTTTTAAAAAAAAAAAAAAAAAAAAAAAAAGAGGAGGGGGAGCTAGCAGTGCAAATACTGACAACCCCGTAACAAAAGTGATCCCAAGAGACATCTTTTTATGGCTGAAAGGACAAAACAAGCAGTGTTCCCATACGCTCCAGCTCTTAAGGTCACCATGAACCAGCCCTCTGATCCCAGTCAAAATCCCCATAGTTTATGTTTTCCCTGAGAATGACAAATTCAAGATAACCTTTCGGTGCTGTGCACATTGTACACAAAAAGCCTGAGGTCTCTGGTGAAAGTATAAAATATTAAACCATGATGTCCATGAAACTGGTTATGCATGGTAGGCATTTCCAGCTGTACAACAGTAAATTGTTAACAACCTTATACTTGAGAATAATTTATATTACAGATCACAGATAAGACAGCAGCACTGTTGGCTGTTTTGCAGAGATCAGCATTCTAGCAGACCAAGGTTATGTTAGATGCAAGTTAAAATAGTCAACCCTGTAAATAGTGCTCTCTGATGAAAACTGCAATGTAATGAGATTTTAAAAATATGTTTTTATAATATAATCACTATCTATTTGCAAAGATTGTATCACTATTTTTTTTAAATATAGTGTCTTAAATGCAAGAAAAAAATTGCTAAAAGAGAAAACTGACATCCTTAAATCAAACAAGAATAAATATTTAGCATTTTTACAGCACTTTTAACCTGGAAATCTCAAAGGGCCTAAGAAAAGTGTCAGGCATTATCATCTGCTTTTTCACAAATGGAAAAAAGGAGGCGGAGAGATTTTAAGTGACTTGCCCAAAGTCACACAGCGAGCCACTGGAAGAAATCCCTGGTCTCATCTCTCAATCCAGTGCCCTATCCTTGGGCCAGGCCGCCTCATTAGTTCACTAATGCTGGTTCAAACACAGTACATGCAGCCTCCCTCCGGAATGGAAGAGGGGGAAGCCATGACATGATTTTTCAAGTTAGGTTAAACTAGCCATTTTAAAGAGTGAATAGAATTTTACAGCCACTTTGAAAGTCTTTGCCTCTCACGCACATCACTGGTAAGCCAAGTATCTTGTGTCAGTCTGCTCCTAAACTGAAGGTCAGGTATCCTGGCAACAAAAGGGATTAGTGCAGTTATGGTGCTTCTGTTCAGGACAGACAAACCGCTGGTACACAGCAGACATAGGTCAAAACAGAGGTTCTCTGGTAGAACCTTTGGGGAACAAGGACTGGAATAAATAGCATGAATGGATGCATGCTAGCATTCAGGTGCCATATCCTCAGCAGCATTTGTAAAGGAAAGTGCACTGCATGCTTGTCTGTGGTTAGCCCTCCACTTTACATGAGTGCCCAAACAAAACCTTTCAAAATGAAATTAAGGCTAATTTCTCAAATGAGATGACGTGTACATTAACAGTTCGGCAGGGGAAAATAAGGACACTGAAATGTTCAGGAGAGAGAGTAGCTGAGTAAAGAAGGGTTTCAGGTGAACAAAAGATGATGGAAATTTAAAGCGGTGGGAGGAAGAGAAAAAATATCTAGCAGTCCGTGTGAAAATGGAGCACAAGAGATTGCAGGGGTGCCTGCAGGAAGCCTTACTCCTGGGAGAAGTGTTCTAACAATAAAAGGATATCTGTATTATCGTGTCCAAGCAGCCCTAGGAGAGACTGTACAGCGTTCAGCTCCACCAGCAGGTGGTAAAGATCAGGCATGGTCGCAACCACATGCATTTCCTGAATGATGTCATTTAAATCCAGCTCAGACTCCATGAACCTGTGGACAGAGGCAGGGCAAAATTGGTCAGTGGGAATACAAGTGCATCAGTTATCTTCACAGTAGAACTAGGGTGACCAGATGTCCTGATTTTATAGGGACAGTCCCGATATTTGGGGCTTTTTCTTACATAGGCTCCTATTACCCCCCCACCCTGTCACGATTTTTCACACTTGCTGTCTGGTCACCTTAAGTAGAACGCAGGCCTTCCCAACACTGAGAACAAAGCAGCCACACAACCCACCAACCAAGGCTCATTCATCCAGGCATCACAGTGCTACAGTATATCCAAGTTTACTTTAATTTAAGTTAAATAAAGGCAATCCCCAGAAAAGGGGTAAGTTTGAATCAGACCCAGCGTCCCTGTACTGGTGTGAGGAAAGGGGTGGGGATGTCACTTGCTTACACTGAACTTCTCTCCTCTTGCTTCAGATTCAGAAAGAAGGGTTTTGTAAACTGGCCTTGCTGAACTGAGTCTTTTCTTCTCACTTTAAGCAAGCTCTGCCCTTCAGAAGGGATTGCCTTGGGGTATCAGACTCCCAGACGTGTGACTCACCAGTTGGGAGAAAGGGTCAAGCTAGAGGGCAACAACATAGTACCAAGTACCAACACTGCCTGTTAAAACTAGAACTCAGACTTGCAAAAGGGACATGGATTCAGCCTGACATGTCACAGAATATTTCTTTTGCTTCACACGATCAGAACTCCCTCCCCGCTTAATGTGGCAGAGCGCACATCAGCAGGGCCTGGCAAAGTTCAGGAGTGCGAGAAAAGCAGCAAAAACTAATGAGTAGTGACTGCAGCCACAGACACAAAGATTTCAATCCAAGAGCCTGGGACTAACTGTGGGAGGGAGCTCCCTGTGTTCAAACAACTGCAATTCTGAGAACAAATACTTCGTAGGAAGAGTCAGATTATCAACAGATTTGAACCACTCATTTTGCTCAGTGTATTCTGGAAGTTCCCATGATGTGAAGCAGGATTCCCTTCACATACACACTTGGTAGTACAGTTACATGATTTGGCTGTGCTGGGTGTATCAAAAATTATGAAGAAAAATGGATCCATTTAGGAGACACCCTTAAATTCACAGTCATCCCTTCACCTTCTGAAATGCCCGGCACCTACATTTATTAGGTAAACAGAGCCCTCTTTAGACTTTGGGGCTGGCAAGGTTAGAAGCCGTGGAAAGGAAGGAGCATCAAAGTGTGGAGAAACTGAGGGGAAAGTACTAACAATGAGGAGAGATCGGTGAAAAAGAGGGGACAACAAGGAAAGGCCAAATTCAAAAAGAAAAAAAAAATGCTTTGAAGAGAAAGTTTTAGACGGACAGTAGAAATGGGCGAACAATTTATGAGTTTACCCTGTATAAGCTTTATACAGGTAAAACGGATTTATTTGGGGTTTGGACCCCATTGGGAGTTGGGCATCTGGGTGTTAAAGACAGGAACACTTCTTAAGCTGGTTTCAATTAAGCCTACAGCTGTTAGGAGACGTGGTTCAGACCCTGGGTCTGGGTTTGCAGCAGGCGAGCGAGTCTGGCTCAAACCAGGCAGGGCACTGAAGTCCCGAGCTGCCAGGGCAGGAAGGCAGGGGCAGAAGTAGTCTTGGTACATCAGTTGGCAGCTCCCAAGGGGGTTTCTGTGATCCAACCCGTCACAATTTCAAATACAATTTACAGGTCATACCTGGCAATAATTGCCTTTAATCACATGGTCTTTCACACAACTGAACCTGCACCTTTGATTAAGAGATTAACTTTGGGCTCAAGCAAGGAGGGAAGGCTCATAGTGGGTGAGACAGAGGGACTGCACATGACCTTACTTTTCTGGATTATCTGGGAACTTGATCCGCAGCTCTTGGTTTTTGTAAGACCTCTTCTCAAAAGTGAGAATCATCTTCTTCACCGAACTTTCATCCAAAGGCTCATCCTAGCCAAACAAAACAAATATTGCTTAGCTTTCAGAGATGGACGCAACACCAACCTGGCAATAAGTAAGAGTAACCAACAAACTGAGCCAGTCCTGGATACACCTGTGATATAACAGTAACCAGGAGCAAATGGCAATCAGAGAAGGAAGCTCACCAAAAGTCTCACTGCAGAAGGCTGACGTAGCCCTAGTGTGAGCCACATTTTCAGATTAAGCAAGTCCAGTTAGCAAAATGTTTCCATGAGACCCACAGAGACTGTGTGCATAAACAAGTGCATCTACTCAGTAAATAAAAAAGCTATTTAATGGCACTGACATGAACTAAGCTACCAATCAGGGGACTTAGATTCTAAAGGGATTTTTAAATTCTAGCACCTTGGGCTACAGGAAAAAACAGAATGCTCGGATGATATTCTTGTTGCTAGAGACCAGGAACTTGCACACTACATGATTCCCAAGATTCTAGCCAATCAACAGGGCTTTTGCTTGATCCATTCATCCTCCAACTCAAACACTAAGGAAATCCCGCTTTATCTGTCTCACCCATCAACCACAGCAGCAGTGGAAATAGCTCAACATCAGAAAGTAGAGGGAGATTTCACAGATGAACGTTAGAAATGCTGCACACAAAGGACAATGATATTTTACAAACCCACGTGATTCCACTGTGGCAAATGTCACTTGTTTTTCATCAAACACGACACATTTATTTCCTGCTGTCTATCTCCTGGATTTATAGCAATCCGTGTGTTAGTTTTATACAATGATCTTTTCCCTGCCCCTTAACAGAAGGGCCAGTCCCGCACTGGGTCTCTGTCTCCAAGACTTGAAATCATTTACCCTTGATAGCTGTGTGACAGAGATGGCAATTTCCTGCAATATCCTTGAAAGACCTTTATTAAGTTTATGTATTACTGCGGGCTGGGATTGTATGTAACCTCTCTAGTGGGGAGACATAAGAACTGGGAGTATGGACTTTTGGGACAATAAGGGTTAAGTGGATTTAGGAATACTAGGGAGAGGTTAATGCAAATTCCCCAATTTTGGTTATGCAAAAACCCAGCCTTTTGAAGCTACTGAGTATCTGTTACAAAAGTCCAAGATCAAAGGCCCAAACTGTATAAAGAAAGGACTGAACTGCTCAGCCTTTGTTCTGGTTCTAAGGCAGGTGAACTTGTAACCATGAGGAAAACCCAGCTGTGGGTTTGGAAGGACTAAAACCTACTGGAGCCCTAGGATGGAGTTGGTGTAATCTCTGGTAAGATTTTTAGCATGTCTGTAAGAATTTATATTGGTTTTTGCCTGTTTCTCAGTAATGTTTTTACCTTAAGATTAAACATGCAGTGTGATGACTTATACACTGGTCATCGCCTTCAGAAAGAAAGCACAGGGCAGGAGCCGGCCCTCAGGCAGACTGGCTTGCCAAGGATATCACAGTGCAATACTGGGAACTGTGCAGCATTAAAACTTCACATCGAAAGGGAATGAGACACAGGTCTCCGCCCAGATGAAGTGACAGCTAGGAGCCAGAAGCCTTTAAGTGAGTGCCCTTGGTGACCACGGAGGGGGAAAACAGGTGCAGTTGCCCTGAAACTGTGTCAAGCTGCTACCCTAATCCTGTGGCCCAAGTCCTTCCCCCTGCAGAAGAAGGTTTGCTGCTTTGCTGCAGAGCTAGCAAGAGAGGGAGGGTGGGTGAAGCTATGAGGCTGAGAGTACCTATGAAACTAACGGATTTCGAAAATTAATAAGAACGGGGGGGGGAGGGATAGCTCAGTGGTTTGAGCATTGGCCTGCTAAACCCAGGGTTGTGAGTTCAATCCTTGAGGGGGCCACTTAGGGATCTGGGGCAAAAACTGGTCCTGCTAGTGAAGGCAGGGGGCTGGACTCGATGACCCTTCAGGGTCCCTTCCAGCTCTATGAGATAGGTATATCTCCATATATTATTATTATTAACCCAGAAGCTATTTCCCATCACAAATTTTAGAAGTAGACTCAAGTAGTTTACACCTAAAACAGAGATTTTATATTTTGAAATTTTTTTCCAAGCCTTCTTAGGATCTTTTGTTCATTATTTCAGAAGCCCCTTTTTAAAATGAATGTCTTCCCGGAAGGGTTAGAAATGGAAACAATAACCTTGTGATGTTCTGAGCCCCAGGAACTGAAAATGACCAGTTAGTTTCATCATCCAAGCAGAGTGAAATGTAAATCTTAGGTAAATGATTGTGTCATTCATTTTCATATTTTCCATTGTTAAAGTGGTTAAGAAAACAGCCTCCTTTTTTCCTCCAAATAGTTGTACTGCACAGAGTAGGATGCTAGGTACAATTAGAACTATCAATAGGATTTATGGTATTGACAGTGTCCTTCTTAAAGAGGGGACAGTTTTGGGCCCAGACAACCTTAAAGCACCCATATTTTTCTCATTAGACTTATGTGGTGGAAAAGGCTCTGATTTGAATAGAGGCGACTATGTCTCAGGCAGCCCATCCCCACAGAACACTGGAGATTTACCTCCTCTTCTTCCTCTTCTCCCTCCTTGTCAGCCATCTGAAGAAGTTTTTTTTTCTCATCATCAGTTTCTTCCAGTGCAGCAGCTTCCTCTTCACGGTGGCGACTGCGCTCCCGTGCACTGGCTTGTTTCCGCCGTGCTTTGATATCCTCATCTTCATCATCACGGGGCCTTTTTGTCCCTCTGTTGGGCTGAGGTAAGAGAAAGAAGAGGAAATAAAGTGAGTGAGACAAGAACTTTTGCCTCCCTTTATCTCAGAGCCCCCGAGACAAAGCTTATTTATTTTAAGCACAGCTAATTAGATTTGCTTACAATACTTTTACCAACTTTGAAAATTGAAATAGAGATTACTTTAGTGATGTTTAATATCATATAAATAGATGAATAGTACCAGCAAGAGCTGTGTCAACCTTCTTTCCTACGTTGGCTCATGAACATCAATCAGGACATCACATCCTTATCATGCAAAACCCCTGGAACTTCAAACCCAAGCAGGATTTGGTGACCAAGCTGACTAGGCAATGGTTTTGTGAAGTGGATAAATTTTCACTCGGGAACCAAGGACTTGTATCACTTGTGAGCCAACTCTCAGATGACCCCAGGGTCTAGAGGTGAATTCACTGAATTTCCAATACTGCACCCTCGCCTTCTGACTCACCTAGGTGAAGACCCAATTCTGAATTATTTTCCGTACCCAAAATCCGCTTGGGTTGGATGCCCAATTAATGCAGAATCAGGCTCATCATTTGCACACCCAGGGCAGTATTAGGCCTGTATACTGCAGTTCAGCAGAGGCAGGACATGGGAACTACATGCACGTAGTATGTTTGATTGCAACTGCCTGTTATTTTCACCCACGGTTCCCATTCACTAGGCAAAATTAAAGGGGACCCACAGAGGGGGAAAAAGGGCATAGTGCTTTTTCTTCTTTAGGGTGGACAGAGAAAGCCTGAAAGTTCTTGGGTTGGGATTTTAAGAAAAAAAAATGATGTTCCTATCTCTTAAGAGATAGGAACATAAAGGCCTTTTGCTGGAGGGAAAGGGAGATGGAATGAGAGCTCCCTCGGCCCTATATTGCAAGAACAGCAGCTGATTCTTTCCAAAAATAGTTTCTGCCAACTGTTTAACAGGTGTCTGTGTAAACTAGGTATTAATTTAAAAAAATTAACTAAAAATTCCTCTCCTCTGCCAGCTGCTCAGGTTTTGGTTCCATGATATTTGTGATATGATAACCCTACTAGTCTATCTTTCTCCCACAGTTTTCCACCTAACTTTCTATTGTACAAAGCAGATCTTTTTTCTGAAAAATCCTCTTTGGCCTTCTTAAGACATCAAAAACACAACTCTCTCCTTTGCTATTCCTTTATCTACAATCTCAAAATCACAGCCCACTTCCACAAAGGTAGCAGCTACTGTTTCGATGCAATCAGGACTCTTCCTGACTTTGAGGATAGAGAATTTAAAAAAGCAGCTTTGGAGAAGAAAAAGTGGAAGTGTCACTCTCTTGCCAGGTCCCATAAGAGCACAGGCTTCCAAGTGGGAATTTGCACCTCCACAGCATGTTGGGAACTGTAGCCCCCAGGAGGCACTAATTCTTTCAGGCTCATAAGGCAAGACCTGCTGTGATTTTGATTAAAAAGTGTATACTGCTGCAGACCAGCTACGACACTGTCTCAGTGCAAAATCCAAGAGCATTTCCTTTATTTTCAGAGATTCCATAGAGTTTAAGGGACCTCATATCATCTAGTCTGATCTCTTGTATACATCACAGGCTGTTCCATTTCACCCAGACACCCATGACTTTAGTTAGCCTAAGCATTTCAGTCCACAGGAGACTAAACTATTGTGTCCACTGGCAGAGAACACAAGAGTCCAAGGTGCCACCAATGGCCGAGGCCCAGTGACAGGGAATTGTTTAGCTGTGTGATGGAGCAAGGCCGGATGGCTACAGGAAAGTACTGAGGAACAGGTATATTAGCCCCAGGCTAAGCAAATCCCTAGTACCATGGGAACCAAAATGGCAGTTGCTCCAGGGTAATCAAGGCACCTGGGGCCAATTAAGTACTTTCTAGAAGGCACCGAAGAGAGCTACATTGATTGGAGCACCTGCAGCCAATCAGGCCAGGCTAATCAGGGCACCTGGTATAAAAAGGGGAGCTCACGCCAGTCAGGGGAGGAGGAGCCAGAGGAAGGAAGTGTGTATGAGGAGCTGGGAGCCAGAAACACAAGGGATTAAGAACTGAGAGGGTGTACTACTGGAAGATTGAGGTAACACCATACAATCAAGCAGTATCAGGCACCAGGAGGATCCTATGGTGAGGATAAAGAAGGTGTTTGAAGGAGGCTATGGGGAAGTAGCCCAGGGAGCTGTAGCAGTCAAGCAGCGGTTACAAGTAGCACTATAGAGACTGCTGCAATTCACAGGGCCCTGGGCTGGAACCCGGAGTAGAGGGTGGGCCCGGGTTCCCCCCAAGCCCCGCTACTCCTAATCAGACAGAGAAGGAGTTGATCCAGACTGTGGGTTTCATTCAAGGGGAAGACCACTGAGGGGAGGAAATCCGCCAATAAGCGCAGGGCCTACTAGAGGAGAGGAGGAACTTTGTCACAGCTGAGATACCCACAGGATCCTAGCAGCCAAAACCACACTCACTGCTGCAGATGAAGGCAAAAAAACCCTAAAACAAACCAACATCTCAGCCAATGTGATTTAGCTGGAAGGGAGGGGGATGTTCCCCATCCCAAATCTGGCAACCAGTTTGACTCTGAACATGTAAACAAGTGACACCAGCCAGGTATCAAAGAAAGAGGATTCTCTGTACCATCTCAGAACACTGGCCACCCCATCCGGTTTCCCGTCTCCAACTGTGGCTAATCTTTGATGCCTCAGAGGAAGGCAAAAACCCAGAATGCATCTGGCCAATTGTGCATCTGGGGAGGGAGTAGGTGAGGGGATCCTTCCTGATCCCTGCAGGTGAGTGGGATGAGATGAAGCATGAGATTTGAGTATAGTCACTGTCCTAACGTAGAGCTGCAAATGTTATGAGCACATTAAGGGACAATACATGCAATCCTGTTCTCCACAAGGCCCTGAAGGACAGGGATAAGCAGGGGAATTCGTAGGATCCAAGGCCAGAAGGGACCTCCATGACCATCAAGCCCAACCACCATACACACAGGCCACAGAATTTCTCCCAGGAGCTGGATTAAAACATACATTTTAGAAAGGTAAACCTTAAAGACTCCAAGCAATGGTGAGTCCCCCACCTCTCTGATAAGCTGCTCCAATATTTAGTTTCCCTCACTACTACTTTTTTTAATTAAATGAAAGACAGGCAACTGAAAACTTGGCTGTCCACATTATGCAAAAGAGACTGGAAGTTGTGACCATGAGCAAAGTGCAAATGGAACAGCAGGCTCAATGTAGTTTTTTAATGGACATAAAAGCAGCATAGCTAGGGGCACTGTGCTGTTGAAGATGCCATCTTTAGGAGAAGACTTACAATTAAGGTCTTGTGCGCATATAATAATGAGAAATGGCTTGGCACTTCTGGTAAGACTATGAGTGCTAAGCCCTGGTCTCTTGCCAGATTCATTCAAACTTGGTTAACTATATTCTGTCTGCCTAAATTTTCCCTGCTGTTTCAACTGGATATAGTATGCTTCTTCGCTTCTTATCCCAAGCCAGTAGCATTTGTCTTGTGCAGGTCTACTGCGCACTCTTAAGCACCTGCTGAGGTCCATTCCAGAAATGGCTGTATTTCAATGCCTGGTGCAGTAATGTATGTATCCACTGTAAAACACTTCAGGATCCTTTGGACTGAAAAATGCTATTTATTTCTAAAAAGTGTGCTCCTTACATGCCTTCTGGGCACATTAACAACTTAGAACACCCCACAGGTCAGCTTTGAAACGATGAATTGTTTGCAGCAGCCAGTAATTTAAACACTCCCCTACCAATTAGCAACACTTTTGTCTAAAACAAAAATAAAAATGTTCTTCCAGCCAACACCCTCTCAGGGAAAAGTATTGGTAAACACATATGCCTTCCATGCTGCCCTGAAAGGCCGACCATGCTCCTGTTCCACAAACACAACAAGGTTGTTCCACAAACAGCGATTTCCAGAGACAAGGATGTTCTACTGACTCCAGCCTCCTGTCGCCCACAGTTCAAACCCAAAAACTATCAGGAGAAACAGCTCAAGTCATCCCAAACATTCCTCTAAAACGATTTCCATTGGAAACATAGAACTGAATTAGTGCTACAAAAGCCATGAAAGAGTTAAAGAAAAATCCAGCATTTTCCTTGGATGTTCCCTGTGTATCCAGACACTTTCCAACCTAGACTCCAGGTTCTCATTTCTCTCTCCCTCTTATTTTTTAAATTAAAAAGCAATGAGACCGTAGCTGTAATGAAGGGCAAATGGGTTGCCGGATGCAAACTAATGTACCATAGTAAGAGGCTACATCACCAGAACGAATTCTAAATTAAAACTGCACCATGAAACCAACTCTAGTTCCTCTGAGCATGCAATCTAGATCATCAGCATTTACAAGCTGTTTCAACCTCAATTATACTATCTTTTTTGGGGAGGAGGGGGGTGTTCTCTAATGTGCAGTAACAGAGTTATTATGATAAATTATGAAAATGCCTGGAGTGTAATTATTAATGCCACCAACACATTTGCAACAGAATGTAATTGAATTCTCAGACAAACTTTGTTAAGCAGGAGTTAAGGTTTAAAGGATCATAAAAAATAAAGGAAAGAAAACCTTACAAGAATATTGCATTTATCAAACAAGCATAATGAACAACCCAATAAATTCAGAGTTAAGATAAAATGTCTGGATTTCTGTTCATTTAAAAGTATAAAGAGAGTGTTACGGTACCCAAACAACCTTAACTCTGCCCCCAAAGCACACACTCAACATCATCATAAAAGTTTTTCTCAAAACTACATGGCTTTTTAAAAACATTTTTAAATGCTTACAGCAGAATGTGTGGGAGTCAGCAGAACACGTCACACCAGTCTTATACAACACAGGGTAGTGAGCCTTGGGGGTGCCAGCAAGCCTGTAAATAACATATGTTTTGAAGAGCCTACAACATTTCCATATGCCCAGTTCCAGCTGTGCTCATTTTCATAGTTCTACCCTGTGATGTCAACTACTCAAGAAACACCTTCTAATTCTAACACAGGGAACTACAGGAGAACTTAAGGATGCAACAATATGAAAATGATTTACTATTGATATTGCTGTAGTGCCTTGAGGCTTCAATCAAGTCAAAGCCCCATTGCGCTAGGCACTGTACAAACATGCAGTAAATGACATTTCCTGACCCAGAGACCTAACAATCTAAAATTAAGTTGACAAGGTAGGTGAGGTAATTTCTTTAATTGGACCAACTTCTGTTGGTGAGAGAGACAGGCTTTCGAGCTTACACAGAGCTCTTCTTCAGGTCTGGGACACGTACTCCGAGAGTCGCAGGTAAATACAAGGCGGAACAGACTGTTTAGTATAAGAAGTTAATACGTATTTCAAGGGGCACGCCGAGTGCATTTCCCAGACCTGAAGAAGAGATCTGTATAAGCTTGAAAGTTTGTCTCTTCCACCAACAGAAGTTGGTCAAATAAAAGACATTACGTCAACCACCTAGTCTCTCTAATATCCTGGGACTGACAAGGATACAACACCACTGCATAAAATTTAATTGTACTTTATACTTACAGATACCTGGATGGATACAAATGTATGATTTTTACATTAAAAAAACAGATTTCTGTATTTAAAATCAGATTTTGTAAATACATTTTTCTTTTTTCAGTAAACTGATTTACAATTAAATTTGAAATTATGACAAGCTATATTAAGCTATATTAAGCCCTAAACTGTAATATATTAAAATCATTTACATTTACTGCTGAAATTTTAAAGAAAGTCAAACCACTGAACCGGTGGAAGTCACCAGCTAAGCAATAGGAACCAGAGTTTGTTGAAGGGTTAAACCAACTTTTGATAGCAAAAGTCTCTTCTGCAGGTGCAGAGAGAATATATTCTTCATTTCAGTTTATTCAACTAGTTCAGATCAATGACTAGTTCATTTAAGTTGAGGAACCAATCAGGAGTTGGGGGGAAAAAAACAAAAAACCAAACAGGATGCTTGATTTCCTCTTCCAATGTATGAATAAAAATGAGGTCTGAGAGGATGAGATCTACTAGGTCTACTGTCTTGAAGGGCATGGTGATCAGAAACTATCAGTTCAGTTTATTAATTACAGATGTTACTTCCTTTGTTTAATAAATCAATTAGTTTTAAATGCAAAACATGTTTCAATAAACCCTTTTCTTATATATACACAGCACATTTAAAGTAGTTCTGACTAATGAAAAATAATTTTAAAATGCTTTTTGTGCACTTTAATTAAATTCCAGTTTCCATCCAAATAGTGCTTGATACAAATAAAAAAAAAAATCTAGTAAATAAGAAAGGAATCATGTCACCATTATATAACAACAATAAAAAAGGAAAAATTAAGAATCTGAATAAATAGCTATATAAATGTTTAAATAAATGTATATAAATACAGCATATCCTCCTGGTTAGCCAAAAGAATGACCAAATTTAACATAAAGACTATATTTAGTTGCAAATCAACATGTTGTAATGGTTACCAACCAGTAAGAATCAACTTTTCTTTAGGAAAATAACTAAAAAATATAAACACAAAACAAGATTAAAATCGATTTTTTTAATTAAGTTTTCCTGCTTGCTAATTTAATTTAAATCATGATTAAACAACAGAGATTTAAAATAACTTTGATTTAAATCATTTGGACTTAAATCAATCCACCCTGACACGTAAAACTCTTGTAGAAATCATTTGTGCCCCTTACAGCTGAAGAACAGCATGCTGGTATTTAAAAGAAAATCATCATCTTCAAGTATACTTTAAAAAAACTGAAGTAGTTTTTGGTTCAACTGCTTGAGTCTCCTTGCAGATGTTGTGGTTTCAACGTCACATGTGCACTTAAGGGCTTGCCTACATGAGGAGTTATTCCACAACAGCTATTCCTGATTAACCTTGTGTGTGGACACTCTTATTCTGGAATAAGAGCGTCTACCCATGGAGTTAGTCTGGAATAGTTAATCCGCTTTAAATTTACAGCCTACCTCTTTCCGGATTAACCCTCATGTGTAGGGAAGTCCTAACTCAAGGTCTGTCCTTGGATCCAGTATCAAAGGAGGGTAGAAAAAAGATGTGCCCTAAATCAATGAATAATCATACTAGGGGGCACCTGCCTTGCCTTCCCCTGGAGCAGGGAATTATCCATCACTAACAAAATGGTGTATCCCACAGAAATCTGGGAACACGTTTTGAGCCCTGGCTGCTTCCTCAACGAATCAGGAAGATTTAAAGAAACATGGCTAACTTATTCATTTTAATAATACAAAGATACCTGCTTTGCATAATGCAGAGGCAGAGTAACTTTGTTACTATGGAGCTCAGAAATAAGGGATAGAGCTCCCTTTGTGAGCAAATCTCAGCCACTTGCAACCAGCTCGAAAGAGCCATCAAGAAAAACTATCCATTAGTTGTCAATTTAGAATGACTTCTGAAAACGAGTCCCAAAACTCCAGCCATCTCTTTCCAACAACCTCTTAATCCTGTTTGTAACACCTGTGTTAAACCAGCCTGCTATCAATCTCACTTCTCATTGCCATAACTCAAAAGAGATGAGCAATTTTAGGTAATGTGAAATCTAAATATATATATATATATTAAAAAAAACCCTAAACAACCAAGTATAAGAAAAATTCACAAATACTTCCCCAGAGTTGTGAGTCACACAAGCCAGCGAATACGTAGGGAAGGGAACCTGTGCACTTCAGCCACATGGATGTAGTTTAAGTCTTAATTCTCCTTTAACTCCTTTCCTCTCCCCTTTCCTGCACTGGGTGCAAAAGTCATAAAAGGCAGCTTGCTACTGCTTAAGGGGCACAAAAAGGAAAAAGTTGTGAAGTCATAAAAATCTGAAGATTTTTTCCCCCACCGCAGATTGACACTGGCCAGTAAGAGCAGGAAGAAAATTAAGGTGATGACCCCTGGTAAATATTTGCATGGAAAGGGGATAAAAATTGATCAAACCACATCCAATAAGTCCTGCAGTTGTCTGCCTTTGTTTCATGCTGGGGAGTGATTCAGAGATGAATGAAGATATGTCAGTTACTGAAAGACTATACCACAAACAGCTGCCAAAAACTAGAAGGCTAGCCTTTAACAGACACCACAATCTTGCTGTAAGAAACCCATCTCTACCATCAAGATCTAGTTAATAACCAAGGCACATGTGCACAGACAGCGGCAGAACATGCACTGGCAAGAACAGGTTTAAAGGAACTTCTAGCATTGCTAAGACCCATCCACACAGTCAGCTGCACACTTCCCAATACTTTTCCATCTTGCATATTATCAAAGCCAGAAAGGAGAGCAACACCCTTTGAGCTCAGCAGAGCAACCTGAAAGTTCCCAAAGAATCACCTCTCGCAATGTGAGATCTGAACTGTGTCCCAAAATAACTGAATTCAAATATGTTATTCTGAACCTCCTGCTGACTCGCTCATCAAAAGTTGGGTCATTCAGCGTAAGACCAGAAGCCAGTGGTCAGTTCAATCCTTAGCCTCTCTTCTGAGGGTAGGTCTATTGCAATCAGACACCCATGGCTGGCCAATGCCAGCTGACGCAGGCTAAGGGGATATTCAATTGCCATGTAGACACTTGGGCTCAGACTGGAGCCCAGGCTCTGGGACCCTACAAGGTGGGAAGGTCCCAGAGATTGGGCTGCAGCCCAAGCTCACATGTCTACACCACAATTAAACAGCCCCTCAGCCTGAGCCTGATTTAGCTTGCACAGGCCACGCATGGATTTTTAATTGCAGTGTAGATATACCTTGAGACTGCAAAATGGAAGCCTGTTACAGTTGTTTTTGTGAGACATAGATACAATCGTTAGACATGCATATGAGAACCAGCAACTCACTTCACATAGGCAAGCAAGTCGTAAGACAGGATGGGAAGTGATGCTTATTTCAGTTTTGTATTATTTTGCTCTGGTTTGTTTCTCCTGGGCCTTTTACAAGCTTTCCAGTCTACAGGAGGGGAGGGAGACTGCACATGGAAAGGCAGAGTTCAGGGTCATGTTTCAAGTTCATTATCTTAGCTTCAGGGCATTCATTCCTGATAAACTGGGCAATGATGAACCTTGCAAGCATTCCAAACAGCATACGATGGCTGGTGCCATGGACTATTACTTTAACCAGAGGGAATGACCAGAGTTGAAGTTACTAGGAACAGCTTATCAGTTGCAGGAGATGCACTGGGTTAATAAGGTTGTAAATATTCATCCAGTCCACTGCTTCTCAAGCTGCACTAATTGTCTTCAGCTTCACCTGCATTCATTACACAGCAAATGTATGGTAAGTTATCTGTACACCATCATGCACCTGCACTAATTGAGACAGATCCCACTGTGAGGCACGCTTAGCAAATTTAACAAGAGCTACAGTTGAAGAACATAACCCCAGCCAGTGCAGCCAAGCTTTACATTGATTCCTGCTTTCACTACTTCCTTTAATTTCACAAACGCAATCTATCTAAAACCAAAGCAGTTTGTAATTTCTACATACAGCAGTGAAATCTGCATCTGAGCAGGATTAAAGATAACTCCCCTTCTCCCCTCCAGAGACAATCGAAAGAGATGTCTGGAAATAACTGGAGTTGGCTCTGCCCCCTTAATTACCACTGTAATTGGAAACCAGACACAGAGGGTATGGGCACAGCATTTCTGGGCAAAACAGCAGCAATATTTAATCATCGGTTTAGACCATCTGCAACTGTTTTGCAGCAGCGCATAAAGTTTATGGATTCCTGAGCTCTGTATAAACAGCCAGGTGCTGGAGTCAATTTAATTGTATTCTCTGCTGCAAGAGATTCCTTTTTCCATTTTGACCAGCATTTGGTGCGGAATTAGAGGTATAGTGCCTGAAATCTTCCATGCCAAATTTGGCACTGAGGGAGCACAGCTTCTTGATTAAGTAGGGACACATATTAACTGTTCAGAGAGGAGAAACCTGAAACAATATAAGGAAAGCAATTATTATGGTTTGTGATGGGGAAAGCAGAGAAGACCAAGGGAGTTTGCAGAATGACCACAATAGAACAGGATTTTAATTACGTGGCTTGTTGTCTGGTGGAGAAAAAGTGCAGATACCCTCAATAATCATGTACTAGGAGGCACCTGTGGAGCAGGGATTACCCAACATTATCAAGATGGTTTATCCCACTAAATCTATTTCCTTTGCTTGCAGGGGTGAGAATCGGTGGACTTTGATCCTTTCCAGCTTCTGTTTCTATAAAAACATAAGAACGGCCATACTGGGTCAAACCAAAGGTCCATCTTGCCCAGTATCCTGTCTTCCAACAGTGGCCAACGCCAGGTGCCCCAGAGGGAAGAAACAGAACAGGGAATCATCAAGTGATCCATCCCCTGTCACCCTTTCCCAGCTTCTGGCAAACAGAGGCTAGGAACACCATTCCTGCCCATCCTGGCTAATAGCCATTGATAGACCTGTCCTCCATGAATTTTTCTAGTTCTTTTTTGAACTCTGTTATAGTCTTGGCCTTCACAACATCCTCTGGCAAGAGTTCCACAGGCTGACTGTGTGTTGTGAGAAAAAATACTTCCTTTTGTTTGTTTTAAACCTGCTGCCTATTAATTTCATTTGGTGACCTCTAGTTCTTGTGTTATGAGAGAGTAAATAACACTTCCTTATTTGCTTTCTCCACACCAGTCATGATTGTATAGACCTCTATCATATCCCCCCTTAGTCGTCTCTTTTCCAAGCTGAAAAGTCCCAGTCTTATTAATCTCTCCTCATATGGCAGCCGTTCCATACCCCGAATAATTTTTATTGCCCTTTTCTGAACCTTTTCCAAGTCCAATGTATCTTTTTTGAGACCACATCTGCACACAGTATTCAAGATGTGGGCGTACCATGGATTTATATAGAGGCAACATGATATCGTCTGTCTTATTATCTATCCCTTTCTTAATAATTCCCAACATTCTGTTTGCTTTTTTGACTGCCGCTGCACATCGAGTGGATGTTTTCAGAGAACTACCCACAATGACTCCAAGATCTCTTTCTTGAGTGGTATCAGCTAATGTAGACTCCATCATTTTATACGTATAGTTGGGATTATGTTTTCCAGTGTGCATTACTTTGCATTTATCAACAATGAATTTTATCTGCCATTTCATTGCCCAGTCACCCAGTTTTGTGAGATCCTTTTGTAGCTCTTCGCAGTCTGCCTGGGACTTAACTATCTTGAGCAGTTTTGTATCATCTGCCACCTCACTGTTTATCCTTTTTTCCAGATCATTTATGAGTATGTTGAATAGGACTGGGCCCAGTACAGACCCCTGGGGGACACCACTATTTACCTCTCTCCATTCTGAGAACTGACCATTTATTCCTACCCTTAGTTTCCTATCTTTTAACCAGTTATCAATCCATGAGAGAACCTTCCCTCTTATCCCATGACAACTTACTTTGCTTAAGAGCCTTTGGTGAGGGACCTTGTCAAAGGCTTTCTGAAAATCTAAATACAAGATATCCACTGGATCCCCCTTGTCCACATGCTTGTTGACCCCTTCAAAGAATTCTATGTTTCAGCTACCAGTCCAATAATGGAAGCATCCCTCCCTTAACCCCCAACCCAGTTTTGACTGAAAGCTGCAGGATATAGTAATTTTTCATATTTTTTTTTTAAAGTATCCACAAGTAGAGAACCAGTTGAGTGGCAAGACCAGCAGCCAAATCCATGAGAACTAAGAGGAAGAGAGGCTTTCTTCATCCACTGCCTCCCAACAATACAGTTATGTTGTCATTCAAAAATTATCCATAGCCTTGTAGTAGAAAGATCATTTCCCTGGGAAATAGGAATTCAAAAGGTTTAGAGAAATCAGAGATATCAAATATTTCCAAGTAGATGTGAGCAAGCCCTCCCCTCCAGAGTAGAATAGAATCAAACAGGGACCTATCTTTCATTTTGAAAGAAGAAAAACGTGAGGAATAAATCGTCCTTTCCAGAAGAACTGCTGAAACAAGCGAACTGAATGAAATACAATGCAACTTTGTATTTTATAACATTTTACATACAAACAAATTGCGCTACAAAATACTTAGAAATAAATAACAGAGCCTGAGAAAAATGAGAAAGTAGAAACCAGTGAGAAACGAATGTTTTCACTTGGGATTGGAAATTGGATGGAAAGTTGGTAAAATGGGGAGATACAAGAGCAACAGAGGGAAAGGATCTCATATCAACAGCAGCAAGATTAGTACTGACAGTCAGCACAGGCAGATGGCTAGATGGATAGGAAGGGGATTGGAAACAGGGAAGATCGGAGACACAGGAAGAGCAAGTCCACGAAGAGTTTTAGAAAGGAAAGATGTGCTGAACTTGATCTGAAAAAACTGGACCCCCATGGAGCTGTCAGAGGACGAGGTCGCATTTTGTTGAATATGCGAGAAGGTAAGCAGCACTCTGCACTTTCTGGAGTTTGGATGCCAGAGTGAGGTGAAGGCACAGAGGAGGAATTAACACAGGCAGGATCCCTTCCACATCATTCCAGAATAACTCACTCATGTGGAAAAGAAAAACACAGAAACTACCTAAAGTCAATGGAAGTTTTTCCTCTCCACCTCAAAGTAACGGTACTTCAGAAATTTAAACACACCCTAACTAATGGTCTGCCTGTGTCACAGGCAAGTAAATAGAGCATATTGACAAGTGCTCCCTCCCCTAGGGGGAGATATCCCAAGGTTATAACAAATCCCACTTCCAGAAAGTTCTAAGGACTGCAGAAATAATCTACTTGAACATCTTTTAAATTGGAGTTTTATACTTACGCATATGTTGGCGAATACATTAAAGTGTTTTTGGTTTCATACTGTACTGAACTATTAGGCAAAGACCAGGGCTTTGGAGCTGTGGTCCGGCTCCAGGCAAAAACCTGCAGCTCCACGGCTCTGGAGCTGCTCCAGCTCTGCGCTCCGCTCCGAAGCCCTGCAAAGAACTAGTTTGTTCAAGAATGAATCTCCAAGTCCTTAGTAGCATGTGTGTGTAAATGCCTGAAGAGGGATCCCAACATTATAAATCACCAAACAAGGTCTCATTCAGTTGCCCATAGGACAGTATTCCGGGCTCACTGTGGTCAGGGGAAATAAGTGGTTTGCTACATCTGACTAGAAAAAGTTCAGACATTCTCTGATAAGGCTATCATGGTTGTAGGCCAACAAGAGAACAAACTTCATGAAATAATACACACTACTCAAGAGGAGGGAAACTGGATTTAAAAGGATCTGGATAAAATACACTCAAAAGTGACTTGTGCAACATAATGGCTGACAGTAATGAAGACAGCTGTGAAATGAGCATAGGCTCTATTCAGGAAAAGGATTTAGGACAACTGTGGACAATAACTTAAAGCCACATTTTCAACAGTTAAGAAAGTAAGAACAATTGGAGATGTCAACAGAGTACCAATGTGTTGCAGTGGTCACCCAACCTACTGGGTAAAGCTTGAGGCACCATATTTCAGGAATTAGAAGACACCCACAAGAAAGCAGCATGGGATGCCAGGGACCACAGACACAGTATTAGGAAATTTTATTCATATTTGTTGGAAGAGAGATTAGACACCTCCAACACATCCACTTCTAAAGTTGAGGGCTATGAGAAGGTGGATGGAAGGTAGTCAAGAGGATAATATAGCAGACTAAGAACCAAAAGGTCACAAACTATACATAAGAAAAGACCTGATGCCAAGGTTATGAGGGAAATTTTATTACTAAGAATAGTCAGTAGGATTATCAGATTAATTAAGGGATAGCTCAGTGGTTTGAGCATTGGCCTGCTAAACCCGGGGTTGTGAGTTCAATCCTTGAGGGGACCACTTAGGGATCTGGGGCAAAAATCTGTCTGGGGATTGGTCCTGCTTTGAGCAGGGGGCTGGACTAGATGACCTCCTGAGGTCCCTTCCAGCCTTGATATTCTATGAAAACAAATATCTCCAGTGTCACAAACTACACCACATCATATTAGTAATGAAGGATTTTAAAAATCTAATGTTCTTTTCACCATTAATGTTGACATTTACTTTTTGCATTCAGTTGGAATAACAAAAATAGACTTGTCAGTTTCACTTTCCTACTACAATATTTGAGGAGAAACACTAGAGAAAAAAAAATTTAGATAGATTGTGATTAAAAACCATTTCAAAAAAGTGTGAAGACATTGCCATTGATCTTGTAAGTTTTCTGCCTAAAGTGACCTAACAGTGTCCCATTACTGTGTGGAACAGACCAAAGGCACAGACACACAAATAAACATTAGACAATTAACAGAAAGGCATGCAGGACGTATGACAATGACAGGCAGGTGGAAAGATCTACATAGGTCCCATGGTCTGCTTTCATCCCAAGACATTACAAACTCTATATATGGGGGCGGGGGGAGGTCAATTTGTGGATCCAAGAACTTCACTAGTTTGCCACTACCAATGGGGGTGTCTCTTAAGGACTATTGGCCCTCCCTGGACAGCCAGCCAGAAAAGTCGCGATTTAAGACAAATTGGTGGCAAAGATTTTTACATTGCTTTCTGCTGAAAATAAAGATAATGTTGCTTGGGGAACAAACCAAACGCACGCGCCAACCTCGAACATCCACTACCAAACCCCTCCGTTCATTTCCAACAGCGGCACTGGACAGCTCTTCGTAAGGTCAGCGGTCGGTCAAAGTCCCGGGCAGTCGGGTCCCGGCCTGTTGAGCCGGGGCGGCCCCAAACCCAGGGCAGTCACACAGACCTGAGCGCGGCCCACCCCTCGAGGCCAGCGGTTCTCACGCTTGGCCAGGCCACGGGCCACGTCCTCGCCCCACGAGGCGCCCGGCCTGTCACTTTGCTAACGCCGAGCCAGCGTCACTGCCCTGGAGCCTCCTGCTGCTGCTGCCGCCCCCCCCCCCCGCCCCCCTCTGCCCAGCCCGGCCCCGCCCCTCAGCCCCGCATGGACCCGCCCCTCGACCGCGCGCCGATTTCCCCCCCCCCCCCCCGCCTGGGCACCCCCCCCCCCCCCCAGCGACCACGCGCCGCCCCCCCGGGGGGGCCCCACCCCCCCCCCCCGCACAGGCCCCGGCCCTCGGGGGGGGGGGGGGCCGCCCCAGGAGCGGGGGAACCCGCTATTCCCTCCCCCTGCCGGGGGCCGCGGGGGTCCGCGTGTGCCAGGGGGGTGGGGGGCCAGGGGGGGGGGGGGCCAGGCGGGCCCGGGGGGGCGGGGTTGGGGGGCGGGGCCGTGCTGGGCGGGGGGGGGTAGGTGGGGGACTGGGGCGGTGCTGGGCAGGGGGGGCACTGGGGCGGGGCCGGGCAGGGCGGGGGGGGGGTGGTGGGGCCCTGCGGCGGGGCGGGGGAGGGGGGGGGTGGGGGGGGCGGGGGGGGCACGGGGGGGGGGCCAGGCGGGCCCGGGGGGGCGGGGTTGGGGGGCGGGGCCGTGCTGGGCAGGTGGGGCACTGGGGCTGTGCTGGGCAGAGGGGGGCAGGTGGGGCACTGGGGCCGTGCTGGGCAGGTGGGGGGCAGGTGGGGCACTGGGGCGGGGCCANTTTGCTAACGCCGAGCCAGCGTCACTGCCCTGGAGCCTCCTGCTGCTGCTGCCGCCCCCCCGCTGCCCCCCACCCCACCCCCCTGGCACCCCACCCCCCTGGCACAAGGGCAGAACCGGGGCCCCAGGCAGGGGGAGGGAATCTCGGGTTCTCCAGCTGCTGGAGCAGTCCCCCCCCCCGCCCCGCAAAGGCCCTGCCAGGCCCAGGCCCAGGCCCCCGCCCCGAGCAGGCTGCAGGCTGAGCCCCTCCCCCCGCACGCGGGGGTCACACACCCCGCCCCCCCGCACAGGCTCCGGCACTCGGGGGGCGGGGGGGCAGGGCCAGGCGTTGTGCTCTCCCCCCCCCCCCGGGCCCCTGTGAGGCCGGAGCGCCCCAGGAGGGGGAAGGAGCCGGCCCCGCCCCTCGGCCGCCCCTCACCTGGTAGCTGAGCAGCTCACCCACGTCCATGACCCCCGTGCAGCAGCACCCTCCAACTGTCGCAAAACCCGAGGGATGGACAACACGCTGCCGTAAATCGCGGCGCAAAAAAAAAAGCGGCTCTCTCTCGGGGCAAGCAGGAGCCGCGCTGCCGTAAAGCGCGACGTAGGGGGGGGCGCCACACTGCTGTGAATCCTGCTGGAGCGCGAGTCACGTGCCCTCAAACGCAACACTCCCGGACGCTCAGAGGCGCGTGGGGGGGGGGGGGAAATCGGCGCGCGGTCGAGGGGCGTGTCCATGCGGGGCTGAGGGGCGTGGCCAAGCTGGGCAGAGGGGGCGGGGCTGAGGGGCGGGGCCGTGCTGGGCAGAGGGGGGCAGGTGGGGCGCTGGGGCCGTGCTGGGCAGGTGGGGGGCAGGTGGGGCACTGGGGCCGTGCTGGGCAGAGGGGGGCAGGTGGGGCACTGGGGCCGTGCTGGGCAGGTGGGGCACTGGGGCCGTGCTGGGCAGAGGGGGGCAGGTGGGGCAGGGCCGTGCTGGGCAGGGCTGTGTTAGCAGCGTCCTGCTTCGCCCTGCTGCAGGCTGCCCTGTCGGGGGGGGGTGGCAAGCTAGCCCTTTGCACCCTTCCCCACAACACGTGCTAATAATTAATGGGGCCTGGCCCCTGAGCCATTTCTGACTCAGCTTCTGCCTGGTGCCCACTCGGCTGCCAGGTTGCCCAGCACGTTCTCCCCCGAGCACGGGCAGCACGGCGCGGCCCCTGTTAGACAGAGGGGGCAGAGCCAGGGCGGGGGCCTGGGACTAGATTCTCCCGGGGATTTCGGTGCTACAGCGCCTCACTGCCAAGTGCCCGGCAGCCCTGTGGCACTCGTAGCCCCGAGGTGGGCACCCCGGCTCCCCCTGCTAGGCGTGGGAAGAGGTGGGCACCTCAGAAAGGGATTCATGGAAACCAGCAAGCTGAACGGGGAGCTGCCAAAGCCAGCCAGGGTGAAATGCAGGGCCAAGGCGCCAGGCCGAGGGTCCATGTTCACAGGGGTATTTGGCACCTAACTGCCATTGATCCGGGCATTGGGCACCTGACTGACAGGCTGGAGGGAGGCGCCTCTCTCTTCTTGAGATTCCCAGCCACAAACCCTCTCCTGGAGTCTGCCCGTTCCTGTGCAGGGAGCCGATAGCCAATGGTCAGGGAACTCTCCAAGGAATCTGGGACGCCTGTTCTGGTGGAGGATTTGAACTCAGGTCTCTTATGGTATGTTTTTGCTGCAATTAGACACCCGCTGGTGGCCCATGCCGGCTGACTCGCGTTCACCGGGCTCAGGCTAAGGGGCTGTTTAACTGTGGTGTAAACCTTCTGTCCTGGACTCCAGCCTGAGCTCTGGGACCTTCCCATCTCGCAGCATCCTGGCTAGAGCCCCAGCTTGAACACAAGCCTGCACATGTACACTGCATTAAACAGCCCCTTAACCTTAGCCAGCTGGCATGGGCCAGCCACAGGGTTTTTTATCCAGTGTAGACACACCCTTACAGCCCAGGGGAGTGCCCTGACCACCAGGCCATTGGGTCTCTCAGTTAGATCAGGAATTGAACTCCCTCCTCCCAAGAGCATGTCCCAAGTGGCCTACCCCCAGCTGCTTTTTGCACAGGTTAGCCGTACTCTGAGCAACGCTATCAGATCAGACAAGAGAGGTGGAGGAATGCCCAGTGTGAGAATCCGGCCAGGGTGCTGAGCATCTCAGTGACCTCAGGGCTTAGGTGACTTTGCAAGTGCTCAGCAGTGGAGTCGGGTGGCCGCCAAGCGGTGGTTTTGGGAGTATCAGTGGTGTCCAATGTTGGATTTAGGCAGCTAAATCCTTTTGTGAATCCACCCCTGATTGTCAGAAGTGCTGCGCATCCCCCACCCCACCTGAATTCAAAAAGGGCTGTGGAGATGTAGCTCCGGCGACAATCAGGCCTTCGCAGACTTGCCTGAGGGTACCCAGCAAGTGTGCGGCAGAGCTCCTATTCTAGTGCAGAAAACAGATCAACATCTGCATGGAGGAGATGTCAGATCCCACTGGTTACTGAGGACATGACAGACAGTCAGTTTTGCTTTTCAGCTGAATATGAAGCAATGACTAGCAGCATTTGTTGACTTTTTAAAAAAGGAATGATGAAGACAGAGCCAAACTGTCCAAAATCTTATCACATATATTTTAGCTGTTGTTTAAAAATCAGCTTTGAGGTAAAAATCTTTTGTAGCATAACAATAGCAGCTATTACAGTTATCTCAGCAGGTGTCTACTCTAAGGACAGTCATGAAATTAAAAATATATATAACATTTTCCAAGAAAGAAGCCCCTCGCATCCCCTGTTGTTTCAATAAAGTCTAGGAGATAGCAGTCACGACAAAATTAACTCAACAAATCTGCACTCTAAAGAAGAGACAAGTAAAGGATAATTATTGGATCCTCTGCCTTTCTTTTATTGAGTATTCAGATAATTCTCCAGCTGTCAAGGCAAAACACAGTCATTCTATGAGTATTGACATATACTTGTGAGCATGATACAGTTATTGGAAAGCTTGACAAGTGATGCTAATAAATAAGACATACAGAGTTGCAAAATAAATAAAGTACATAAAGAGGTAAGAGCCGACCCTCAGTGTACAGACAGGAGCATAAACCTGGCATACGTACGAACCTCAGACAACATTCACTTTTGTATTCAAAGTGACATTATATTGTGTTGCTCTAACTTCCCTTGTCTCCCCTTTTGTTGCTTTTGTTCCTGTTGAATGATGATATCTGCCTAAAATGATGTTTTTCCTTTCACTGTGTAATAATACTTTGGGCATATAGTTCACCCAAAGATCTCTCAGCGGTTTACACACAGAGATTACCTTACAGAGGGGCTGTGAAATTTAATTAGGTAAGTATTGACCCATATCCTGCAGAAACTTACACACTTGGACATTAAGGGGAAGTGTGTGAAGTCCAGCACATGGGTAAATCTTTGCAGACTCACAGCCTTCCTATGCCCATCTTGCAGGTGGGGAAAGTGAGGCAGTTACTAATTCATAAACTGCAAATGGCAGCTCTACTAATAGTTTGCATTTAGACAGCGCTTGCCAGCTCCCAAGTACGTTACAGACACTAACTATTTCATCCTTGCAGAAACCCCTGAGAGAAAGGTGGGTAAGTAGCATCATTCTGACGTTACAGATTGGGAAACTGAGGAAGAAAAGGGAGGCCACAGCAGGAATCAGTCTCAGAGACTGGATTAGGACCCAGGCTTTTTTGGGGGGGCCCAAACCCCACCACTTTGTAGACCCTCTGTCTCCGAGAGATTCTGCTTGTCTCCCATCAGCTTTTCAAAATAACCAGGGGGCTTCCTTGCTTTTGTGTTTGCTTTTGCTTTTATTGTCTTGCCATTGGTTCCCTAATACTAAGGGCTCTGAAGTGTGCTGGGAAGAGTGGAAAGGCAGAGGGTGAAACCATGAAGCACAGGACAGTGCAAGTGTCAGTGAAGCAACTGTCATCAGCTACCAGAGCCTCTCTTGGACATGTTCCCATCTCACACTCTGCCTGGCCTCATAAGGCTCCAAAACAACCTTATTGCTGTCTGCAAAACTGAATTCTGTCCAAGCTGCCGCAGGGCAGGATTCAATAACGCAGTGTTTTTATCCAATAAAGGGAGCTGGAGCATGGGGACAAAATATCAAATTAAAAACAAATACAGAAACAAAACGGAGTAAAAAGAAACGCCAGGGGAATGTAGGGCTGGAGGAAAGCAATGTGTCCTGGGTTCTGAACTGGAGCCTGGTCTGGATACCAGGAGAGAGCGGCCAAATGCACTGAGAAGTAGAAGCATTCTTCATGCTCGAGGGAAGGAGTGTTGATTCATAGGCTCATGACTGAGAGTTTCCAAAGGAGCACAACCATGGACCAATCCATCCTTGGTACAAATCCCCTAAAGACAATGGGGTTACTCCAGAAATTATATTGGCCCCACTTCTGTAACAAGTAGGTCAGCTGCCGGAAGAAAGGCAGTGTGTCTGGTAGTTAGACCAGAGAACTGGGAGCCAGGAGACCTGGGTTCTATTCCTACTTCTCACTGCTTTGCTGTGTGGCCTTGGGCATATCACCTAACCTCTCTGAGCCTCAGATTTCCTCATCTGTAAAATGGAGATAATGCTATGTACCCACCTGTATGGAAGCGCTTTAAAATCCTCAGCTGAAAGGCGTGGTAGAAATGCCAAGTACAATTCAACTAAAGGCCTCTGCTGTCTACCTCTGAAAACGCAGGGAGTCAGGAGCTCTCTGCATAGCCTAAACCAATGTCTCTCAGTGGGGGATGGGTGTGGTTTGCTTGCAGAGAGAAGCTGCTTCCCCAGACAAAGGGAAATGCCAAGTCTCTCCAGGGACTCAGCATTCATGCACCAACCCCAGTGACTTAGGCCGTGGTCCTGCAAGCGGCTCCCCCCAGGCAGAGCTCCGTGCCCATGCAGAGCAGCTTGCAGGATGAGGGCCTTGATTTGTCACCAGCAGCTAAACAGCAGAGTCAGGGGCACAGAAACAGGCCAAGAACCAGAGCCAGAGGGATGAAAAACAGCTCCTGCCATTCAGGCACCAAGGTCTCCCCCGGGGAAGGAATGAAAGGAACTACGATTAGTTCTCCTGGAGGTGAGGGACTAAGCAGCGCTGCTGTTACAGCAGCAGCACAAACCAGACAGAGCCTGTGCATGGCAAGCTCAGAGCTGCTCAGCCGTAGAAGGGACCTGCCTGCTGGTCCAGCGCTGGCTCTTCTCTGGCCAGAGAGCAGGAATAGTGTCAGACGGTGCCAGGCCGGGGACTAGGCTGAGCCCACCCCTCACTTGCTTTCCTTGTGCAAGTTTACAGGCAGGTCTGCAGAGATGAAGACTCGAGGGGTGACGTGGTGGCCCCTCCGGAAGGCAATGGGAGTTTTGCTGTGACTTCACTGGGGCCGGGACTGCACTCAAAGATTGCAGCCTTCGTGGCAGGCAGGGCTGTCCCGGACAGTGAGCCTTGTCGGGGTGAGGGGAGCCCCAACCTGCAATGGCTGTTCCGCCTATTCCACCAGCGAATGTCACTTATTTACGTTAGGACATCCCACAGCTACCAAGGAAAGACGGAAAGGTGCTGGCGACTCGCACTACTCCCCTGGAATCTCCTCCCTCCCCCCCCCATGGCTCTTCCCAGAAACTCATTTTTCACCTGCAAAGTAGCTCAGCAAGCGAACGAAGCCGAGCTGGGACGTGCATTCAGCCCCGGCTTTCGGTCGTCCATCACCCAGCCGACAAGAGCTTGCTTCCCGCAGATAAAGTTATGACAAGCGTCTCCAGCCCATTCTCTCAGCTGTTGCATCCACGTTTCCATCATCTCAGACATTATAAGCAATCAGCTGAGCAGGGCCTCTGACAACACATCAGGAGTGTCACAGCTGCTGCTCTGGGAGGCAGAAGTGAAGGGGAAAGGCTTCATCATGGTACCCATAAACACAGACCAGACCATTCAGCGTAGCGGCTGCAGGCTTGGCGCCTTTCACAGCTTGCCAAAACTGTGGTTGGCTTTTGCTGCACTCTGCCTTTAAACATCTGGTCCAAAAGCCTCCCCTACAGACACTCCTCTCCCCTCACTTCAGCACTATAGGAGACAGGCTGAGGACTGCATGAGACCTTGCAGGGTCCTAGAGCCTGGGCTGCAGCCAGAGCCCGAAAGTCCACACTGCAATGAAACACCAGCCGCGGGTGTCGAAGTACAGTGTAGACACATCGCTCTTGTTGCTTCCTCCAGCAGCACTGGGACAGTGCGGGCTCCTCCCGGAGGCGGTGCAGAAATGCAGCTTCTGCAATAGGTACACGGGACTGATTCTCCCTGCCCCGCCCCTCACCTTGTCATTCACCCTGTGCTAAGTGAGTGTAATATGCTACCAAGTCCAAACGGTTCCGAACAAAGCTGCACCACTGGGCTCTCTGCACGCGCTGTCAATCAGCGCTGAGATACCTTTGAGGCTCTCGGTCACCTACCCACTGTCAGGTGTCGCTTCCTCCCCTCTCCCCTCGGTTCTAGGGACACTGTCATTCCTCTACTAGCAGAAGACAGGTCAGCACATGCGGTGATACCTTGGCCACTGAGTCCTGGCAGGGCTTGCACTGGAAGAGAGCAGCAGTGACTCTGGGGAGGGCCCTGGGCTGGAGTCAGGAGACCTGACTTGTATTCCTGGCTCTGCCACTGACTTGCTGTCACTTGCTGTCACGGTGTGGGGGGAAGTCAGGGCCCGGCACCCCTCTTCCTGCAATTCACTGTGACTCTCAGCCAGCCAGTAACACAGAAGGTTTATTAGATGACAGGAACACAGTCCCAAGCAGACCGTGTAGGTACAACCAGGACCCCTCAATCAAGTCCTTCGGGGGGGGGGGGGGGATTAGGGAGCTTAGCCCCCAGCTTGGGGTTCCCTGCGTTTTCCCACCCAGACCAAAACTGAAAGCAAAAAACTCCTCCAGCAGCTCTCTCCCTCTCCCCCCAGCTCCTCCTCTCCTTTGTTCAGTCTCCCGGGCAGAAGGTGTCACTTCTCCCACCCCCCCTCCTGGCTCAGGTTACAGCTCAGGTATCTTCCTTCAAGGGAGTCCCCCATCCCCAATGTAACTCCCCTGCAACATTCCCAGGTCAAATCCGCCCTGCTCTTGGGAAAGTCACTTCCCCTCTCTGGGCCTCTGTCTCCCCTCCCACCTGCTGTCTGCTTAGACTGTGAGCTCCTCAGGGCAGGGCCTGGCTCTCACTAGTGGTCATGCTGGGGTCTCTAGCTGCTGCCATAACACTGACAGTGAGTTAACAGCAATAACCAATACAGTCCTGAAAACCCAGGGGAAGCCTTGGCAGTGCACCACACCCAAGGAGACACCGTGTAGCCATTAAACTGCCAGCAGGAAATTTTCCATGTAAATTGTTCCACCAGGACACAAGAAAGAGTCACTGAAAGTGAGGAGTGTTTGACAGAGGTTTTCTATTCCCTTTTATGTTTAAATTATTTATCATTTCCTCTCCCTCTGCCGAGTTCTCGCTTTCATTTCGGTTGTACGCAGCATCTCTCAGACGCCTGCGTGCGTTAGTGCAGCGGCAGATACAGCTGTTGTATATGGGGAGAGGAAGTGCCGTCTAGTGATTAGACTGACATGGGAGCAGAGGGTCAAAGGATTGGACTTGTGTTGGTAGCAGCCTCGGAGCTATCCACTGCCTCTATTTCCTGATATTCCTCATTCCCCCTTCCCCTGGCAACGCTCAGCAGCTGCTTTTTTGCAATGGAAAGAGAGAGAAAAGGAAAATAACCATTAAGGGACAACAGAGTCCAGGGCGTGAGACAGGCACAGTAAACACCAGTCCCCAAGCAGCTGTCAGCACAAAGTAGGCGGAGTGGAGGGGGTGCTTTCAAAGCCATCCCCTTCCACTGGGAGGAATGTGCCCGGAGAAGGGGATTCAGCCATGTCTGAGCCAGATTGTGAAGATTACAAGAGGAGGCAGCTGGATCCATTATTAATGAGAATGAGCCAGAGAGCGGGAGGGGGGATGGAAACAGGACAGGCGAGCACAGGCATTTCCCAGCCAGTCATAGCTCTAGATGAGAGAGGAAATTGTGTGGGTTAGAGGTTCAGAGACAGCCCCATTCCTGGGTGGTAGGATCAGACACACCCAAGCTAATGCCTGGGCTCCTGACTCCCAGGGTAGCCTCACCCACTTCAGGGCCAAAGGCTGGTTGCTGCAGCAAAGCTAGAGCGGTAACCACCTCTCAGCTTCCTTCCCTGAAGCAGACCCTGAGGCCCTAGACTGCTAGGGCGGATCCTGCTTGGGGCTGTCCCATGCGACACAGAGAGGCTGGCGGTTCAGAGATGGCCCCTGCTTTGGAACAATTTCTTAAAAGGAAAAAACAAACAAACCGCGATCATGATGATTTCCCATCAGTGCAACAGAAGCGCCACTAACAAACCAACCGTTTTTCTATTCAGCCAGGGAGGTGCATCACACTGCTGGCAGGGGGCGAGGGGGACGCCCCGCGGGGGAGCCACAAAAAGATGAACGCACAGAGGAGGAGAATCCCTTTTTAATTTTATTCCTAGTTCACTTTTCAATCCAGATGCCTCAAGATCTAATTCCGAATAAATAATTGTACTGAGTAACCCAGGTCCCCCGGTGATTAACTAAACACACTGAGGCTCACTGAAATTGAATTAGTGGTGTGCACTCAGCCGTTATTACCCTCCCCACATCATGAATATTAATGAGGGGTTATTAAGAAATGTAAATGATGCCTCAGGGGGTTGGGAGTAAAGGGGGGATTGCAGGGAGTTGTGGGTTGATATGACAAACCATTAGGAAAACAGCCTGATTGAAGCCACTTTTGAATTATGTCAGATCTTGCTCTTTCCCGGGTGCGGTAATGTTTCCGGATGCGTTCGTTTTTATTAAAATGAGAAAAAGGGAACAAGTTATAATTGGAATGTAAAATTAGCATTTGCAAAGCAGTAAATCAGCAGCAACTAAGAAATGTTTTGATGGAGTGTGGCAGTGGGGCGGGAGGGGGGGCTGGGCTGGGGAGAGTGTCTCTCTCCGGCTAGGTCTGTGTCTGCTTCAGAAGAGCTCTCAGTATGTTTTTCCGACCAGGCAAAAGCAACATAAACAATTTTTCTTGAGTAAGAAGTGCTGCACAGTGGAGAAAAATCAAGTTTCCAGCAAGATGGTCTCTGTGCACACACACAGCCCCCCGATCCCATCCTGCTGCACCCTCTTCCACAGAGAATCTCAAATCACTTTGCAAACAGGAGTCAATCAAGGCTCCCAACAGCCTCTCCCAGACAGAGGAGCAGGCATTAGTGTCCCTGTTTTGGAGAGGAGCAAGCAGGCTGAGAAGCTCAGTGGCTTGCATACCTCTAGCCAGGCAGGAATAGGACACAGGGGCCCTGCCTCCCCAGTCCCGTTTCGACCCCTGCACCACGCTAACTTGCCCTTTCACTGAAGGGCACTTTTAGGCCAAAATGTTTGAAAGTGGCCACTCATTTTGCCCGTTTGCCAGTGCCCAGTGCAAGCTGCTTTGGATTTCTCCAACTGGGCACCCAAAATTCGAAGTCACTTAGGCCACAACCAACATGCTCGGTTCTGCTGCGCCCACCCTGAACTCTCCCTCTTCCCGGGAACCCTGAGAGCAGTGGACAGGGACTGCTGGCCTGACTCCCCTGTCACTGCCACCAGCCTCACTCCGTCAGCCACCCCCCTAGTCAGTCCCCACCTCTCCCTCTTCAGTCACTCCTGGATCTCATCCACCACCTTCCCCACAGAAACAGAGCCGCGAGGCCCCAGGCGACACCCCAACCTCAGTGCTGTAGTGCCCCATAGAGATGTCCCGCTGCCCAGGGGCTGCCTTTGGGGGTGACTCTCACAGATGGGAGAGGTTCTGCTCCCAGGGACCCTCCTAACCCCAGGGAGCAGCTTCTGCCATAGGCAGAAGGGAATTCATTCCTGCATTGAGCCCCATGCAGTTCTTCCCGGGACATCCCCCTGGGCCTAGCTTCCATGGGGCTGAGAAGGGAGTTAATTTCCTGTGTCCAACCTCCCCTGAACTGCTCTCAAACTATGCCAGCCCCATCTGCGAGAGATCACACCTGCCTATAGGCTGGCGCGACTGAATCAAGGGTCACAGCCCAGCCCATTGGGCCTGATGCTCAGCGCCGGCTCCAGGGTTTTTGCCGCCCCAGGCAGCCAAAAACAAACAAACAAACAAAAAAGCCGTGATCGCGATCTGCGGCGGCAATTTGGCGGGAGGCCCTTCGCTCCGAGCGGGAGTGAGGGACCCTCTGCCGAATTGCCGCCGAATACCTGGACGTGCCGCCCCTCTCCCGAGTGGCCGCCCCAAGCACCTGCTTGTTAAGCTGGTGCCTGGAGCTGGCCCTGCTGATGCTGTCTCTGTAAGAGTGAATTTACCGCTGGGGACAGGTGTTGGCTCGGGGGCATCAGCTACAAACAAAACCCTCTGCTTGCCTGCAAAGCTGGGCTGGCTCCTTTCCCATTAACCCCCCTACGGTCCTGAGCCCTGACTTTTAGGGAGGAAAGGCAGCTTATTCCCTCCTTGGTCGCTGTGCCGAGACTGCCAGCAAAGGGGTCAGGTAGTTCTAGACACAGGGTGGAGACCTTCCCAGATCAAGGCCACCGGGGGATGTTATGTTGCTCCCATGGCTGGGAGTCCTTGGGGCCTAAAAGCTGCAACATCCCAGCTCAGTTCCATCTAGGAACAATAGTCATATCCCAGGCCAGAGGCCAGGGAAAACAGGAGTCACTGAGGACCAGCAGTTCCAGCGGGATTCTCCATTGCTCTCAGTGGGAGCAAGAGAGTGCTCAACGCTGTTGGAAACCTGCCCTCTCCAATAGATGCCTAAGTGGGCCCTGAGCTCTTTGGCCAGGTCGCTATAACTGACTTCCTTAGAACCTCCTGGCAAGCCGGGGAATCATTTGCTAGCCAGAAAGGGCTCTGCCTTCGGGTAGGAGCCAGCAGCTGCATTCTCCCTGTCAGCTCCATCCCGTTCCTGCTTATAGTTCAGCATGGTTGGCCACGAAAGAGTGAATGTGATAAAACTCATGCATTTTAACAGGTTTCTGCAAGCTACTCCCCGCTCCATGGAATAAAAGCTGACAGGTGCAGTTGAGTTAATCAGAGTGGATAATAGAGGGAAAGAAAGAAATCTCAGACCAAATTGCTGCAGAAAAAAAAAAGAAGAAATCATGAGACTGAGCTCAAAAGTATCCAATTAATTTGTGATGAAACTTAAAGGACCAGCACCCTCCTTTCTGAAAACCCAGCACTGGCAAGAGAGTTTACGGTCAGGCGCAAGAAGAAAGAGCGGAATAGCTGTGGTCAGAGCCCACGCAATGAGTCTGCAGAGATTTGGCTGGCTCCTTTGCTGGGTAAATGGGCCACACCCAAATCGGTGGTTTTGAGGATCTAATCCCAGCAGCACAAAGCAACCCCCAAGTCAGAAATCGGCAGAGGCCATTACTAGGGACACAAGCTGAAAACGCAGCAGCACAAACTGTCTCTGTCTCCCCCCCACCACGGCTTTGGGGTTTCACCTACACCTAGAACCTGCCGTGCAGACCTCAACTTCCCCATCCCCCTCCACCCCCCAGTCACTCTTCTAGCCCTCCCCGGGCACCTCCGCAAGAGGAGAGGAAAGCTGAGCTGAAGTTAACCCCTTAATCACCAGATAGTGCCCCTGCTGCACCTGCCACATCCACTTCTTTTGGGCACAGGCTGGTCCAACGCGAAGGGTGCACACTGGCTGTAGAAGCCAAAGCAAACCCTTCCAACATGACGGTTGTTACGGGGGCAGCTCCCAGCCCCTCCTCCTGTGGTGTGGACTCTACCCAGTGACGAGGTCTAAACCACCCAGGCCCTTATCTCAGTTGTATCCGACCCTACTGCCTGTCCGAAAGGGGAGTGGGTTTCTAGGGGGTCTGACTACTTCCAGCCCTGCCCCACCTCCTGTGCATAGAAGAGCATCGGGTTCTGACTAGTGCCAAGTGAACGACTGGTGTAAAATCCCAATCCCTGGGAGACTCCCCTAGCTCAGGGCTTCCTTACAGACTTGACACTCTGCCCAGGTGCACTGGACGGTTCGTTAGCGTCGTGAGCCCATTGACAAATGGATCCAACCTGAACTCGGTTCCCCACTTCCCATTGGAACCAGCAGTTTCACAAGGGCAGGGTGCAAATCCAGGTGAAACTCACCCCGTTTGAGCTTCGCTTTGAGCGTTTGGGGTTCATGTGATCTCAGAACTTGGGACGGTCCCAAGTCACGACATCCCACGCTGGGCTGAGCTTCCCCACAGTTCAGGGCGGCTGGTTCTGGGGGTGAGGGGCCAACCTGGAGGGCAGCTGCAAAACACAAACTCACCGACAGTCAGAGAGCAAAGCACAGCCAGCCGAATCCGGCGCTCAGCGACTCCAGGTAAAGCCAGAGTCTCTCTCCGCTTGTAGACGAAGGTGCTCTGGACTCACTAGTGTAACCAAGAAGAGAACCAGGCCCCAGGTTGGGTAAGCTGCATAGACAGAAACCAAAGGAAACGTTCATACAACCATTGCGAACCCAAACTGCTGGTCCCTCCCAGGCCCAGTCAGAGCCAGCACCTCGGGGTCAGGGCACTAGAAAAGAGCAGCTTCTCTCAAGCGGCTCGGGGCTGACTGGTTCTCCCAGCCGCTGCCCCGCCAGGCCCGCAGGGCCAGAAGGTTTACAGAGCCCTACATGTGAAGAGGAGCTTGTTGTACCTTTTCTGCCCCGATCCCATGCTCCTGCCCTCGGCACAGCACACAGCCTGGGGCTTTCCCCGAGGAGAATTTGGTTTTGGAAGATCAAATGTGAATCGTCCAGTAAACGCCGGCTACACGCAGGCCTTTGGAAACCCAGCCTCTCAGGCACTGGGGAAAGGAGAGGTGTCCCTCCAGGCCGGGACGGGGGTCTGCTGGCAGAACGGTATGGAGCACGCATTGGGACGAGCAAGGCAAGCAGACTACAGGGTAATCCCTGCTTCTCACAGCCGGGCTACAGGGACGCACTTAGTGGCCTCGGAGGAGTCTCGGGTTTGCAGTTCTATTAAAATAACAGACGACTCTTTCTCTCTGTGGCTATCAATGGCCTATCCATAATGAGCACTAAACCCATCACTTAAATGTCTTTTAGGAGGCTGGGCTATCAGACAAGTTAAAAAATGTGCATTTAATGTAGTCAAGCCCCATTACAGCGGCCGATGGAAATCTGCTGGCATTATTGCAGTTTTATCACTGATAAATCAGACGGCCCAGGAAGGCAAATGCATATTGGAGTTTGTTAGTATTCAGGTCTCTGCGCACTGATAGCTTCATAACTCCAGACTCGCCTCTTAATTGCACCCGTAAGTGTTGAAATTACTGAAGGGTAAAATGCAAATACGCTGTAACCTTTCCAGAGTTCACCCCCAGAACTGCCACACGGGGCTCTGCAGAGAGCGGGTTTCATTTTTTCCCTCTTTTATAACTGCTAATAGAGCTGGGAGGTGATACCACTGCAAGGCCCTCATTACGGGAGAGAACAAACCCTCTGTTATTGCAAGTGATGCCACAAAAAGGGAAGGAGAAAAACAGCAAAGGGCTTGTTCCTTAATCCTCTAGCCAGGGCTGACTGGGCCGTGAAAGCTGCTACCCCAGTCTGGCCAGAGCCTGGTCTGGCTTCGGGGGACACGACGCACGATCCAGCTCTGAGAATCCTGCCACGGAGGGTGGAGAGCCCAGGACCCTGCCTGAGCACCCGGGCCTTGGGGTCCAATTTGCAAAAGCATCAAAGTGATTTAGGAGTCCAAGTCCCATTTCCAAAATTAACTAAGACCTGGTTTACACGAAGTCGGTTTAACTACATAGGTCAGGGGTGTGAAAAATCCACACCCTGAGTGCAGCAGTTAAGCTGACCTAAGTCCCCATGCAGACAGCGCTCACTATCGCCTCTTCGGGAGGTGGAGTACCTGTGCTGACGGGAGATCCCGCTTATCGGCATAGGCAGTGTCTACACCAGGGGTAGGCAACCTATGGCACGCGTGCCAAAGGTGGCACGCAAGCTGATTTTCAGTGGCACTCACACTGCCTGGATCCTGGCCACCAGTCCGGGGGGCTCTGCATTTTAATTTAATTTTAAATGAAGCTTCTTAAACATTTTAAAAACCTTATTTACTTTACATACAACAGTAGTTTAGTTATATATTATAGACTTGTAGAAAGAGACCTTCTAAAAACGTTAAAATGTATTACTGGCACGCGAAACCTTAAATTAGAGTGAATAAATGAAGACTCGGCACACCACTTCTGAAAGGTTGCCGACCCCTGGTCTACACTGAAGCACTGCAGCAGCGCAGCTGTAGCGTTCTAGGTGTGGACAAGCCCTAAGGCACTTAGGAGCCTAAATCTCACTGAAAGTCAGTGGGAATTAGGCTGCTATGGTCTGGTCTACCGGACAGTCTCTACCCAAACCGGACAGTCTCTACCCAAAAGAATAAATGCACACAAATCAGACGTCAAGAATTATAACATTCAAAAACCAGTTGGAGAACACTTCAACCTCCTGGCCACTCGATTAATACTCCAACAACAAAACTTCAAAAACAGACTCCAACGAGAAACTGCAGAATTGGAATTAATCTGCAAACTGGACACCATTAAATTAGGCTTGAATAAAGAGTGGGAGTGGATGGGTCATTACACAAAGTAAAACCTATTTCCCCATGCTAATTTTTCCCCCTACTGTTACTCACACCTTCTTGTCAACTGTTGGAAATGGGCCATCCTGATTATCACTACAAAAGTTTTTTTTTTCTTCTGCTGATTATAGCCCACCTTAACTGATTACTCTCATTATAGTTAGTATGGCAACACCCATTTTTTCATGTTCTCTGTGTATATATAGATCTTCCTACTGTATTTTCCACTGCATGCATCTGATGAAGTGGGTTTTAGCCCACAAAAGCTTATGCTCAAATAAATTGGTTAGTCTTTAAGGTGCCACAAGTACTCCTGTTCTTTTTGCTGGTATAACTACGTCGCTCAGGGTTGTCTGAGAGACAGTTATACCGATTTCACCTCCCGTGTAGACAGCGCTATGCTCCCCCGCCCCGGACACAGCTCTGTCCCGTCGGCTTAGAGCATCTCGACTTGTGCAGATGTGCCAATGCAGCGTTTTAAGTGTAGAGCTGCCCTGAGTCTCTCGGGCCTTGTCCACCTGAGGAGGTTTTTTCGGTGTACCCTAAGGTGCAGTAGAGTTATCCTGATATCACGCTGCATTTGCTAGAAGGGGCCTTTTTCAGCTTAGCGTCTGTCACTTGGGAGGCCAGTGAGCTGAAAAAAGCCATTCACACAGGGGAACAAGAGCGGTGGTGTATTAATTTAGATGGGATACATGGGCCAATCACTGTCCAGCATTAAGCAAAGTCCAGGGTTTGAAATACAGAGACCTCAGCCTGCTCAGCACCGGGGCAAACACCCCAGTAAAACTCCTTTTAACCTTTTATTAAAGCTACAGAGGAGAAGGGAAAACAGTTGAAGACTTTGAAACGTAAAGCATTAAATAAGGCTTTTGTTTTAACCCCATCCCTTGGTCCCTGTCCCTGTAGCTGGGGAGGGGTTTAGAAGGAAACCCCTTGTCTGACCATCTTTAGCTGGTATCAGTAACTGTCCTTTGGGGAAAAGAGCAGTGAGGTGAGATGGGCTGGGGCTGCTGCTGTTAAAGTCTGATCCCGTTTCATCCCAGGCATGGTTGGGATCCAGCTGGAGCCGGCAGAGGTGGCGATGTCCTCTGGGTCCCTCTCTCCAGCCCGGGCTGGTCAGGACACCTCTCAGGATCAGGACAAGGGAGGTCTGGGGTCCCAGCAGATGCCAGGGGTGGCAGCCATGATGGTGAATCTTGCTCCAGTAGTCAACTTTCTCCCCAAAGTCTTTTTCTGAAAGGGCCCCGAAGGCAGTGCTGGGGGGAACAGCCCAGCCCCTCAGGGTTTTGTCCACCAGTTAGGCCTAGTTTCCAACCCACCAGTTTGGTTCATTGATTCCTGGTTCCGCTTTTCTTATTTACCAGGCATGACCCTAACACCGTCCCTGCGTTTGAGCAGGAGGCCTTTTCATCTGGACTAACGCCGTCCGTCTCCCTTTTCCCACCAGCGTTGGTTAGTGTCGGTTACGGTGACATCTGAGGAACGTTCATGCGCTTTTCACAGTTGAGCCCACAGGGTAAATTTGGAGGCCCAGTTCTCAGCAGTGTCGGGGGGGGTTTCACGGGGGTAACTAGGTCGCTGTAACTGGTAACACTTTCCCAGGCAGACCAGGCTACCGCTGCTGAAAACATTCCCCGGATTTCATACGACCAGCTCCAGAGCCAAGGGTGCACTGGCACGGCCCAGGGAAGTGCAGTGACACGCACTGGTGACACCCCCACACACACTAGGCGATGTTTTGCCTAAGTATCCCCAAGCATGACCGTGTTTGACCGGCTCTGCTAGGCAGGGGGTGTTTGCTGGCCCCTGCCTTCGAGGGCGGGGTGCGTGGAAGGCGGACGGGTTGTAACATTAAAACAACAGATGGCAGCACTACGAAGGCTGCTCTGAGCACAGCCATCCTGGTAGTGATGCCACCCCGTGCTCTCTCAACAGGCATCCTGTCACCTGCAAATCACTGGGGAGTGAGGTGTTTCTCCTGTGCATCCCCAGCTCCGTCCCTGCCGGCTGGACGCGCTACACCCAGATCTCAGCCCTCCCTGGTACTGTGCCTGCAGGGCTAGATCAGGCTTCCAGCTTGACTAATGCAGACGACTGGGGCTTGCAGCAGTGTCAGAGAGCCTGGTTCTTCCCCCGTCACTTGGTGCAGCACCGGCGCAGGTTCTAGTGAACAAAAAGCCCCTCGTGCCTGAGGGATGCATCCAGTTATAGCCCAAAATACAGAACCCACTGGGAGGAAGCCTGGGTCCTGCTGCAGGAGAGGCTTAAAGGGATCCCCCCTTGCAGCACAGGACCAGCCCCTCCTGGATGCCAGCACAGGGGCTGGGGCAGAAGGAAAGAGGGTCCTCGTGCTCTAGCTGTTCTCAGCTGACAGAATGGGCCACGGGGGCTCTTGCCTCTGGGGTGCATGTCAGGGCCCTGTACTGGGAGCAAGGGCAGCCCATTGCTCCTGCTCAGCCTTCCTGTGCGGGGTTCGGCCCTGGCACACCCAGCCCCCGAGGCCACTCCGGGAGATCCAGGCGTTTGCCTGCTCTAGGTATGGCCTCCCCGGCGGTGTACATCCTGCAGCTAGTGCCCGCTGCCTGGCCCCAGAGAGGATGGGGTGGGGGGTGACAGGTTAAAGAAGCAATTAAAGCAACACCGCCCTAGTGTACGTTCGAAGAGGCTGGTTGTGACTCGGGAGCAAGTATCTGCGGGCCCCCCCCCCCCCATTGGGCTGAGGGTTTCGGTGTGTTCTTCCCGCCAGCTTCAGCGTCACATCTTCAGATGAAAGGTCAGTTCCCAGCCAGAGAGCAGCAGCAGGTCAGGAGAAGCCAGGCACTGCACAGCAATTACCGGGAGGGGGCAGGAATGCCCGCCCGAGGCTGACGCCCGCTGCAGCCCCAGCTGACCCCGCAATGGGTAATGTGGCAGCATGCCCCCCGCCCCCCAGCCTGACCCCCGGCACAGGCGGGGAGGGAGCCAGCGGTGGAATTAAGGTTAATGAGATTTTTATGAACCTGCAGTTCCAGGCTGGGAGAGGAGCGAGGATTGGAATCCCGGCTAATTAAAGGGAGCTGACCTGTGAAATCCCCGTGCCCAGTGCAGGCGGGCTGGAAAGTGTCAGCAAAGAACAGGGGGGAGGGCGAGGAGCAGAGAGAACAAGGGGGGAGGGGAGGGGAGGGAAAGCGAGAGAGGCTGAGAGAGGGAGAGCAAGGAAGAGAAGAGCCATGAGGGCGGCAGGGAAAAGGAGGGAACAGCCGAACAGCCATGGGGGGCCGTGGTGCTCCCCCCGCTGCAGAGAAGGCTCCTGCCCATGGCAGCCCGTGTGCTGATGCAAACAGAAAGGGCATCGCAGCATCTCCCCAGGACCGGCTGGCAGGGGGGACGCCAGCTTGGGGCACAACGAAGCGCTGCCCAGAAACGCAGGGTGGCAGATAGGGATGGGAAATACCCCGGTCCTGAACTCCCCCCCGCTGTGCTGGTAACAAGGCCCCCTGGACACCACCCCCACCTATGCCTGCCCCACACTGTCCTGCCAGGTGCCCCAGGAGGTTTCACGCTGAGGCAGCTGGGGCCTGGCCCCAGGCCGTGCTGCAGCAGGAGCGCTGAGCGTCAGCACGCTGGGCTGCATGGGGCTGGGCCCCTGCAGCAGCATTGTCTGAGCCCAGCCCCCCGCCCACCCCCCTTGGCACTCACCAGGCTGCCGCGAGGGGATCCAGCTGCTGGGGTCTGAACTGAGCCGAGGCCCTGCCCAGCTTGGGGGCTCCAGGCTCTTGGGGTGCAGTTCTGTCTGGCACCCCCTCCTGAGAGCTGAGACCTCACGGTCCAGCTGCCCAGGGTCCAGTGCTGAGCCCCAGGCAATCCCACAGCTTAAACACCCCCACTCCCTGAACCCCAGCCACGGGGGTGCTCTGGTCACAGGTCAACTCTTCGAGAGCACGGGCTGGGCACAACACATCACACTTAGTCAGACTTCGCACAGGATCCTAACTGCCATTGCTCTGTGCCTAATAGCACAAGAAACAGATCTGCACAAAAATATAAACCCTTTCCCCATTCCCCTGCCTCGGCTTCTGTACCCCCCGGAGCAATCTCTGGGCTGGGCTCCGGGTCCACTGGGGATGTCCAGGCCTCCTGCTACAGCTCCCAGCTTGACGTCTGAACCCTGCAGCCTCGCTCTCTCCCTAGGCCAGCTTGTCTTGACCTTGGTTGGTCCCACAGCTAAGCCAGGCCCCATCTGCTACAAAAGCCAGCCCGTCTCTTCCCCGCCTGCCCAAAACTTCCTGTGTGGCTTTCTCCCTCTTCTCCAGGAGTCCTCTTAAAACCCTGCTTTGCCCCTCTGTCGGGGGATTTTCCATTCCCCCTCGTGAGAGGCTGGCGAGCACTGGTTCGCCCAGCGTCAGCCCCCTCCTTCGCCTACCCACTGAGCGGTCGGGTGCAGTCGTTAAGGGTACCTGCTCCCCGTTGTCCCTAGTCTAGTGGGCACGTGCTACCAGCCCGCAGTGGATTCCACGTTTACACAGAGGCAATCCATGGTCCAGCCGTGTTAATAGCAACAGCTTCACAATAGCAACCAGAATTCACAACTGGCGCCGAGCGAACCCCCAAACGGCCGTGAGCTGTACCTGATCCTTACGCAGCAGAGCACCCAGTGCAATCCCCACCTGGGAGCACTGGGGGAGCTAGGGAAAGCGCGAAGGGGAAATCGAGGTTAGTGAGGGTGGAAGTTTACAGCTGTCCTGTGTTAATTGCATTGTGCTGGGAGCTGCATGCACCCAGAACAGCATGATGGTCCCTGCCATAGTCGGAGGAAGGGCTGTGACCCCTCTGGTCTCAGGGCACGAGCCGACCCTGAGCCAACAGGGAGAGATGGCCCCGCTGGGCAGTTGACACCCTAAGGAGATATTTGGGGGTTCTTTCACCTTCCTCCAAGACAGCTGACTCTGGCCACTCTCCGAAAGCAGGCCCGGGCTGAGAGGATGGTGCGTTTACATGGGTTCAGTAGCGGCGACGGAAGGTCCCGCCCCCGAAATGCCGCCCCCAACAGCGGCGGCGGAAGGTCCCGCCCCCAAAACTGAATGGGCGGCCGCGGCGCCGGCGCCCCCAAAATAGCAGTGCCCTAGGCGACCGCCTAATGGGTTGCGCCGGCCCTGCATGGGTTTCCTCAAGCAACCAACCCAGTTTAATTCTCCCAGCTCCGTCCTTCCTCCTGCACCACGCAGTCAGTGCCCCCGGCACCTGGCTACAGTGCAGGGTACCATGGTCTGGGGACTCTGCCCCTCCACCAGGGGCCGAGTGACACAGAATCGAACCAAAGAGGGCCCAGCACAAAGGGAGGCTGGGGATGAGAGCGGGGAAAGGGGACGAACCTGGAGAGACGCATCTGGAGGAAGTGGGGTTTCGACGCTGCCCGTTCTCATTGGCAGTTTGGTTCCCGGGCACCGCTGCTCTGAAGTGGGGCCTTATTTAGAACTCTCCTTCCCTGATTTAAACTCCACAAAGAGTGACAATCAAAACGAAAGATTTCTCCAGAAAGCCAGCCTGGGGGGAAATCATTGGCGAGGCCACTGGAGAGTTCCCAACAGTGACTTTTAAATTAAAGGGGAAAAGAATTTCTTTAATTTGGTTGCATACTTGGGATGCAGCTCACTGAGCACGTTATTAACCAGCTCTGCAAATGCTCCTGGAATTCATTCGCTCTCCAAAGTACCAGTTGATCTAGTGGGCAATTCCCCCCATGTTCTGAAGATGGTTTTGCTAAGGGAAAGGGTTGAAATTACAGCCCTATTCTGGCTACTTCCTGCATATATATATATATGTGTGTGTCTGTGTGTGCGCGCGCACAGAGCCGCATGTTCTAGGCCGCCTGTACCCGCAGCTGCCCATGTGCAGAGAGTAGAGATGGCACGAGCCAGGGAATCAGCTCTCAGCCCGGACAGGAGCACCAGGTCTGAGCCCAACCAGAGCTGGGGGGAGGTTTGTATTCAGATCTGAACTCTCTGTCGATTTCAGCCCCATGTGTTCAGATGTGCACACAGTACATACATGTAGATATGTTTGCATGCCTGCACCTGCACAGGGGCATGCAGAGGACAGGCGTGTTGTCAGTGCTTGCGTGTGAGCAGCAGGCCGGGGGGAACCTGCTTTTGGAGCCTCACAGGCTCTTTTGCATGAACAATGTTTGCAAAAGTTGTTCCTGATAACGAAGCATTTCCCCCCACAAAGCTCGTTCCCCAGGTCATGGGCGGCCTGGCTCCATTGGAGAGACTGAGAAGCCCCCTCAGCTATGGGGACACGAGCGGGTGCCCTTTGGCCATGGCACCCAGGAACTGGGAATTCAGTGTCATTGTCCTCTCCAGGGCTCCCCCAGTCACTGCCCAGCCTCCGTCCCCCTTCGCTCTACTTTCCCCTCCCAACACGACGCCCTGCTCTGCTCAGCCCCTCCCTGCACTGGCGCCCCGGAGTGGGTCAGAAAAGGAGCAGCCGGGGTGGAAGGAGAACTCCCCCCTCCTTTCCCTGCCTGCCCCCCCACCCTGGGCCCCCAGAGCTCTTTGAACTGGGCTGTCACTTCTCATCCCTTTGATGTGCTCCTGGCTCTGTCTAGCGAGGAGTAAAATCTGCCTTTGCAAGTGAAAGAGCTGAGGGGCGTCAGATTAAAGAGAACAGAGCCGCCAGGGAGGCTGGGCCTGTGGGCAGGGGGACGCATCCCACAGCTGCCTCTCCGTGGGGGGGAGGTTCAGCTGCTTGGGGGGTGAGTAAAGGGCCCTGGGTCACCTGTTCAGTCCTAGCCCAGTTCCGGAGGTCTGGTGAGATAATGGCTTGTCTCAGTCCCAATTGGCCCCAGTAGAGAGGCCAAGGGCTGAGCGAGCCACAGGCGCAGAAGAGGCGTCTGTCCGGCAGAAGGGACGCGGGGGCAGGACAGTGTGGCGTGGGGAGCCTGCTGTGGCCCAGGCCATGTCTGTCTGTGGAGAAACACAGGGCTGCCCACGGGCACCTTGCACCAACCAACCGACTATCTGCATCTGCTTCCGCAAATGAACGGCCCGTATTGCCCTGAGCGCCCTCAGCCCAGCGCTAGAGTCCTGCAGGGGCCTCTCGGCCAGGGCAGAGCAGGAACAGCGACTGGGAGACCAGCCGTGAGAGCCACTCGAGGGACTTTGGTCCAAGGACAGAGGGCAAAGGATGGCACTGCGAGAGGAGACACGAGGCGGGGGACAGCAAAGGTGGAGCAGGCTCTGCTAGTCAACTCTCTCACAATACAACAATGAAGCAGCCGATCTGAAACTCTAGAAAGGAAAGAATCTTTCGTACAATGCATAACTAACCTGTGGAACTCACTGCCCCTTGATAGCCTTGAGGCCAAAAGCTTAGCAGGGCTTAACACAGGATTAGGCTGTTATATGGCAGAGACAATCTGCAGCTGTGGTACATAGCACAGGGGATCCAAATTTCCCCGCTTCCAGGTAGAGACGACCACATATCTATACCTGCTGATGGGGGGGGGGGGGGGCAATTTAAACATTTCCCCCCCCCCCCAACAGCTTGAATCACACCCTCCCAGGCACGCCCCCTCTTACTCTCCTCAGCCCCTTCCTGCAGCCCCCAGCTGTTTGCTGCTGCCTCTCCCCACAGCTGCAGCTTGCAGCTCGCCAGCTCCAGGAGCTGCTGCACAGGGAGGGGGCCCGGCTGGCAAACCCTGGCAGATATTGGGGGGGGGGGGGGGGCACGTGACCCTGTGTGATCTGAGATGACGTGTCCTCAAATGGGGAGTGTCTCTGTGCCCTTCAGTGATCCAGGTTTGTTCTCAAACCCACTGTTCTTCCAGGGAGTTCTACCCCCGCCCCCTCCGTCTCCATGTGCAATAAGCTCCCCAGACTGAACGGGCTCCAGCGTGGAGCTGGGGGGATCTCAGGACTGTCCCGTGCTGGGCCCCAGCACCAATTTAACCCACAGCCATTTAGAAACCCACTTGGTGACCCGGGTGCAAACCCTTGCTCTGGACACACACAATTCAGATGGGGAGCGCCCTACTTCCAGTTACCTTAAACAGGTTATTTACCAACCTAAGTGAAATCGGATACTGGGCCCTCCCAACCCAACACCCAGGGGCCCACCCACGGCTGCCACAGAAATAACAACAGGGTGAATCACAACCCAGCCCCTGAGTTGGTGCTGTGACAAAGTGGGACTGTTCTTAATGTTTCCTCTGAATACTGTGTGGGTGCCTCAGTTTCCCCTATGCAGTTCTTAAGTCTCTAGGTGGGGGGACGAACGCCAGTGTGCATAAATCACTGACACTGTCTCCCTGGCAACAAATGGCCAGGGCCCTTCCCCCCTGCAAGGGAATAGCTAAAGGTGAACAAAGAGATCAGGTGACCTCCTGGCCCGGGAAAGAGACAAAGCCCAGAGGAGGAGGGGCTGGAGGGGGTTTCAGTTTGGAGCTGGCTGGGGACGGGGAGTGAGGGGCAGACGGGGGTGTCTGCCTCGCTGGGCCCCAGAATGGACCTGGCGGAGGGGTCCCGTTCACTGGACCGACAAGCTCTGTTTTAGACCGTGTTCCTGTCATCTAATAAACCTCTGTTTTACTGGCTGGCTGAGAGTCACGTCTGACTGCGAAGTCGGGGTGTAGGCAGGACCTCTGGCTTCCCCAGGACCCCGCCTGGGCGGACTCGCTGTGGGAAGCGCACGGAGGGGCATATGCTGAATGCTTCCAGGAGAGACCCAGGGGGTGAAGCCGTGTGAGCTTCTTGCCCTGCAGACGGTCTGCTCCGAGGGAGAGGAGGCTCCCCAAAGTCCTGACTGGCTTTGTGGGGAGCAGTTCCAGAGCATCGCCCGGGGACTCCATGACAGGTGCACGGCCATGTGCAGAGAAACCCTCGGTTCTCATGTCACAACGACGCCTGTGAACATTTTTGGGGAGGAGCTGCCCCCAAACTCCCCTCTCGCTTCCAGCAGAAGAGACAGCCCCTCTCTCAAGATGCGTCCTGGCTAAATCCTTGGGGCCTGATTCGCCAACCTTCGGTCCCTGCCCCGAACGCAGGAGCACAGCTCTGGAGAGCGCAAACATGGCTTCACGCCGCCTGCTCTTCCGAGGCTGTGCAGGCCCTGCCCAGGCCCTGGTGCAAGTCAGAGCTGCTCCAGGGCTGCCCCAGGCTGCCCAGAGTCCCCTGCCATTTCATTCGAGTGGGCGCTCGAACACGAGCTGGGGGAGGGAATCAAAGAGTGTAACAAGGAATTTTCACTGCTTGAGCCCCAGTGGTCACTGCAAGGCGATATAGCGTCAGACACCTCACCCCGTGGTAACAGCAAGTTGCATTAGCTGTCAGGATGGGGCAGAGGGTCTCCTCCCCCCTGCCCCGCACACAGCCGAAAGGAGCTCAAAGGGTATCTTTCTTCTCTCAGAGGCAGCACTGACCCACTGGTAAGGGACACTCTGCTGTTAGATTCTGGCCCAGTCGTAAATCAGAGATCCCCGGTGCTCTTGGCCATTAAAGCCCCCACAGGACTTTTCATGAAAGAGGGGGGGTTAATCCCAGAGCCTCGGCCAAATTCCAGCTCAAGTCATCCCCGTGCTCCTGTTGCCGTCTGACGCCCACGCTCCTGGGTAGAGTGCTTGGAGGCCTGCGGGTGAGAAGCCCCACTGCACCGGGAGGGCTGGCGGCTGGTTTAGCACCAGGGACTGCACCCTGAGCACCGCGCCCTGCACAGCAGTGGCCTGGCCCTGCACGGGGACGCCCTGAGGATTTCAGGAGGCCAAGTCCTGCCCTGCGGGAAGCACCCCTGGGCCCGGCCCCGTGCTGCGCAGCTCGGTCGTCTCCCCAAATGAGCTCAGAGCTGACACAATTCTTCTTCTTCTTCCCCCCTTTTAAGATGAAGCAATGAAATTATTTTTCTACTTGAGCAGTTTTCAATTTAGATTAAGAAAAATCTGTGCTCGGTTAGCGGCGTTGCAGTAAATCACAAGCAAGCGGCACTCGGCGCCTGACAGCCCGATCGCTTATCGGATGCAAACCTTTTTTCAAGTTGACAGGCTCCGAGTGTGACATTGAACGAGGGCAAAGGGCTGGGAGCGGCTCAAAGCAGGCGGCGCGGCCGAGACAAATGGCGGAACCAACCGGGAGGAGATGGAGGCGGCGAGCGAAGGGACTGACCTGTGCTGGCGCTCTGCAGGGGATGAGGGCTAGCGCTGAGGGTCATGGGGCCCAGACCGTGCAGCAGAGGCCTGAGCTCAGTGGGATCCGTCCTTGGAGGCCAATGGCAGCTGGGTCAGGCCTTTAGTTGCAAGCTGCCTGGCTCCCAAAGCTCAGGGCCAGACGCCACAAGCAGCCCCAGGCACCAGCTCTCAACATCCTGCCACATGAGTCAGGCCCCTGTGTCGCCAGCCGCCAATGTCCCAGCCGCATCACTCTGGCCTCCAGGAAGCAGGAGGGGTTTTAGAAATAACAGATGTCAAGACTGTTTCTTTACCATCCGGTCTCTGAGCCACAGGCCACGCTCAGTTCACGTTTTCAGGCTTTTCTTTGCAGCCAAAAGGGCCAAAAAGGTAGAGTCAGAGATTCCCAGGCCAGAAGGGACCATTGTGATCATCTAGCCTGACCTCCTGCACAGCACAGGCCAGAGACCTGCCCCAAATAACTCCTGGAGCAAATCTGTTACAAAAACATCCAAACTTGATTTAAAAATGGTTAATGACGGAGAATCCACCAGGACCCTTGGTAAATTGTTCTAATGGTTAATTACTCTCACTGTTAAAAATTATGCCTTGTCTCCAAGTCTGGATCTGACTCATTGCAATCCAGCCATTGGATTAGGTTAGGACTTTCTCTGCTAGACTGAAGAGCCCTAGTCAATATTTGTTCCCCCTGTGGGTACCTGTAGGTTGTGAGCAAGTCACCCCCTGAACTTCTCTTTGTAAAGCTAAATGGAGTGAGCTCCCTGAGTCTATCACTACAAGGCAGGTTTTCTAATCCTTTAATCATTCTCCTGGCTCTTCGCTGAACCATCACCAATTTATCAACCTCCTTCATAGAATCATAGAAGATGTGGGTTGGAAGGGACCTCAGGAGGTATCTAGTCCGACCCCCTGCTCAAAGCAGGACCAACCCCAACGAAATCATCCCAGCCAGGGCTTTGTCAAGCCTGACCTTAAAAACCTCTAAGGATGGAGATTCCACCACCTCCCTAGGGAACCCATTCCAGTGCTTCACCACCCTCCTAGTGAAACAGTGTTTCCTAATATCCAACCTAGACCCCCCCCCCACTGCAACTTGAGACCATTGCTCCTTGTTCTGTCATCTGCCACCACTGAGAACAGCCGAGCTCCATCCTCTTTGGAGCCCCCCTTCAGGTAGTTGAAGGCTGCTATCAAATCCCCCCTCATTCTTTTCTTCTGCAGACTAAATAACCCCAGTTCCCTCAGCCTCTTCTCGTAAGTCATGTGCCCCAGCCCCCTAATCATTTTTGTTGCCCTCCGCTGGACTCTCTCCAATTTGTCCACATCCCTTCTGTAGTGGGGGGACCAAAACTGGACACAGTACTCCAGATGTGGCCTCACCAGTGCCGAATAGAGGGGAATAATCACTTCCCTTGATCTCCTGGCAATGCTCTTACTACTACAGCCCAATATACCGTTGGCCTTCTTGGCAACAAGGGCACACTGCTGACTCATATCCAGCTTCTTGTCCACTGTAATCCCCAGGTCCTTTTCTGCAGAACTGCTGCTTAGCCAGTCAGTCCCCAGCCTGTAGCGGTGCAGGGGATTCTTCCTTCCTAAGTGCAGGACTCTGCACTTGTCCTTGCTGAACCTCATCAGACTTCTTTTGGCCCAATCCTCCAACTTGTCTAGGTCACTCTGGACCCTATCCCTACCCTCCAGCATATCTACCTCTCCCCCAGCTTAGTTTCATCTGCTAACTTGCTGAGGGTGCAATTCATCCCATCATCCAGATCATTAATGAAGATATTGAACAAAACTGGCCCCAGGACCGGAATTGTGGACAAGAACTGGACACAGGATTCCAGCAGCAGGCATCCTGATGCCGAATACAGAGGTAAAATATCCTCTCTGCTCCTACTCCAGATTCCTGTTCATGCAGCCCAGGATCGCATTGGCTCTTTTGGTCACAGCGTCGCACCAGGCGCTCGTGTTCAGCTGATTATCCACCCTCACCCCCACATTTTTTCGAGCCTCACTGCTTCCCAGGGTAGAGTCCCCCACCCCCTATCTCTGGCCGACAGTCTTTGTTCCTAGATGCATACGTTTACATTTCACCTTATTGAAACTCATCTTGTTTGCTTGTGCCCTGCTTATCAAGCCACCCAGGTCGCTCTGAATCAGGGACCTGGCCTCTGCATTATTTATCACTTCCCCTCTGTGTGTTCTCTGCAAACCTCACCAGGGGGAGTTTGTTTTCTTCCAGGTCACTGATAAAACGTTAACTAGCGTGGGGCTAAGAGAGGATCCCTGCGGGACCCCACTGGGAACACGCCCGCTCCAGGACGACTCCCCATGTACGGATACGCTCTGAAATCCTAGCTCGTTACTAAAGCCATGCGGCTGTGACTGAAGGGCCAGGCCATGCCAGGCCCTCAGGGCAGGGGAGAAGGTGCAAGGAGCCCCTCATACAGCCCATATACGGACCAGCTGCAGGTGCAGTCCCACGCTCGGGGCGAGCCGGGCCGTTCACTGTGTGCAGCGGGGTAGGGAGGGCCGCGGAGGGACCTGACTGGCAGCAGCACAGAGAATTGGGTAGCTGGTACCTCATTCCCCAGCTCCCCGGGATCCAGCACTGCTGCCAGAGCAGGGCTGGGCCGGCCAGGGCCAAGCAGAGGGGGGGCCAGGAGGCCCATTTGGCCTGGGCCTCAAGCTCAAAGGGGGCCTCAAATGTAGACACCTGTTAATTTTTTGGCATTTGATAAGTTTCGCAACTTATTTTTATGCGCATCCCTATCGGACCGAAAAGTGACCCACTCTCTCAGCTTAGAGCTGCAAATTTAAGCAAAGAAGAGATGTGATTTGGTAAAAGACATAATTTCTTTGTTCACGGATATAGATTTTGTCAAATTAACGAGTTTAAAATGTTCATAAATATTAATAAAATATATCGGTTCCGATGGCACAAGATTAGACGGTGTGTTGTCATTTTTTATGTTCATTACGCCTAGGAGCCTCGAAAGCTGGAAGTGGCCCGGGCCTCTCTGGACCTGTGAGAGGGCCTGGGGCCGGCCAGGTGCTGTCTAGCCCAGGGAAGCAGGTACTCACTCACGTGGGCAGGAGGGGAATCCAGTTCTCTTCAAGCACAAATCCAGGTTCCAGGGCTTAAGCAGGCGATGGGAAGCCTGGCGGGGAGTTGGCAAGTGGACAGCTGGGGCCCAGGTCAGGAAACATGGCTGCCGGGGAGCACAGGCCAGGGTCTGCTCCTTGCATCCCAGAGGATGTCCAGGGCTGGCGTCACCCCCTGGCCCTGCCATGCAGAGAGCACCATGGGGGCCGAGCTGGGCGTGCAGCGTGCATGGCTAGTCCCATCCTCCCTCCGGCAGGGACCCCGTGGCGGGGAATTCAGTGACAGGGGTGTACCCGAGGAGCCGGGCTGCGCCCCGCCAGCTCGCTGCCCCAGACCCTGGGCCGGACTCCCACCAGCTGCCGGGAGCCACCATTTCCAGTGACTATTAATAATACCTCATGCTCCACCTTCCCCAAGCCCTGCCCAGCCATTAACCCCCGGTCCCCAGGCAGCCTCCCCAGCACCCAGCCCTGCTTGGCAGATGAGGAGCCAGGGCCCAGGGGTCTGCCCCTGCCCACAGCCGCAGAGGACATCGAGCCAAGGGCTGGAAGTGCTAGGGCCAAGGATGACGGGGCCAGGATACGAGCCCACGAGCCCCACCCCAACGTCCGGTCCCCATTAGTGCCAGATCCTGGCAGGCAGGCGGCACCCAGAGGCCCCAGGCCGGCGAGCTGATGCCAGCAAGCGCGTCCCCTCGCAGGCAGGGAGGACACAGCCCAGGCAGCGCCCGGGTGAGGCCGGGGCAGAGCCTTGCACAGCAGGGGAACATTTTGTCGCCCGTTGCTTTCGCTCAGTTCTCGCTCCAGCAGGCCAGCGAAGCTGTCAGCGTCTGCACCTCGCTCAGCCATTTAACCTTGGGGGGAGACACACATTTGTGCCGGATAACACACATCAGATGGTGGCACCCAGAGGCGCCTGCAGCTGCGGCGGCTGATGGATGGGGTACACGGGCCTCGCCTGACCTGTGCTTGTACGTTATCTGCATTGCCGCAGGAGGCTTTTCATCACACCGACAGCCGGGATCACACGGCTGGCAGCGGCTCGGCACCGGGGCCGGCGGGCAGGAGGGGGAGGGGGAAGGGCAGTGCAAGATGGGACGAATGGGCAGAGGTGGGGCGCGGGGGGGGGCAGAGGTGGGGTGCAGAGGGGGAGGCAGAGGAGCACCTGCCTCTCCCTGGAGCAGGCTTGGAAGGGAGCAAATCGCAGGGAGCTCCCTCCCCCCACACGTGCTCCCCCCTCCCCAGCAAAGCGATCACAGCACATGGGAGAACACGCTCCCCACCCCCACCTTGTCCCCCGGCGATGGCCTTGGGCTGTCTCCTGCAGCCGGGCTGATGTCAGCGAACTCCCTGCAGGCGACGCACGGCCCTTCCTTCGCACTGAGCTGGCGGCTGCGACGGGAGAGGGAGGAGCTGGCACAAAAGGCCTCAAGCGACATGGCAGCTCCAGTATCCTCCAAATTGGGCCTGGCCACCGTGATCCCGAGGGAGCATCGTCCCTGCAGAGAGCCCCGGCCCCACTCATTAGGCCTCTGGACACCTCGCAAGCCGCGTGCCAAGGGCCACCGTCCTGGCCTGCCAAACGGGTGCTGCCGTGCGTGTCCAAGGCAGGAATGGGCCAGCGCCCAAGCCCAGGCCATAATCCCTGGCCAGCAACGGATCCAGATTCAGCCTCTGCAGGGCTGGCCCGTCTCCTGAGCGAAGAGACGGGGAAGTGGGCGGCGGGGAAGGGCCTGATGACCAGAGTCACGCCTGGTGTAACTCTGAATGTGCAAGTGGTAACAGAGTGCTCCGCTGAGCTCCACAGGATGCGCCGGCCGGTGTCTGCCAGGAGATCCGAGCTGGGATCGTCCTGGGACCAGCAGCACAGCGCTCGGGCCTGCTCACAGCTCCTGTGGTACTAACGTGACCTGCAGGAATCGCTCACCATCAGCAGGTGTTTCATGGTACCAGGAACAGATTGGCACCTGCCAACCTCGCTGGCGCCTCCCTTTCCAGGTCTCTCCCCAAAGCTCCGGCCAGGCTGGCTGCTGGGGCGCAAGGCCATAAGGATGGTGCGGTCAGGTGAAGCGTGTGAGCAACACAAACCCAGGGTGTGCAGCGTTCAGGGTACACAGAGACACCTCTTCCCGCTGCCCCTGAGCTCTTTGCACCAAGGTCACAAGCGGCTCGTGACCGTGACGGAGGCCCGAAGGTATTGTGCAAAGGCACTAGGAGAGCACAGCACAGCAGCCCCAGACATCCTTAGCTCACACGAGTGCCCCCCACACCCCCTCGGTGGGAGTGCAGTCCTTGCTGAGCACGGGACAGATGTCACGCCTCCCTGGGAATGGTGCGGAGTTGCTAGCAGGCTACGGTCCCTGATTTCAGCACATTTTTCAATGGAGCGATGATGAAAGGAGCCAGTCTCCTGTCCCCAGCTCAGCCACACGCAGGCACGAGGGGATTGTTCGGCCTCCATGGCCCGTGGAGACCTTGGCCTCCCTGCGGAGAACGCCAAGGAGCTCGAGGAGGTACTGGTGACTCAGGGGATGGGGACACGTGTGTGGGGGGAACCCACGAGACCCACTGGCTCCTGTGAAACGGCCCTGCCCAGCCATCGGCTCCCAGTGATGTTCAGGCACCGGCCTCTGGTGCCGATCTGAACCAGCCGCCGGGAGGGGGCGGGTTCCCTCACCCACGTGCCTTGCTTCCCCTGTCCTGCCTTCTTCCATGGGCCAGCCCCCGGTGGTGTAAACCGGCGAAGCTCCATGGAAGTCAGTCAGTCTCCACCTCCGCTGGTGTGAGCCGGATCTGGCCCGTGCCTGTCTCTCACAAAGGGCTTGGTTCAGCCGAGCACCGCGATGCGGGAGCTGGAGGCCTGGCCGCTGGAATCGCACCGAGGGTGTAGCCGGGGGCGGCAGGAGCCTTCGTGCCGGTGGGACTCGGCCCTTCCTCCTCCTCGTTAGGCAGCAAGAGCATTTTCATTACATGCCGAGTCCCTCGTTACCATGCTCACCTTCCAAGTGTTTACAAGCGCTCCTTTCCAATCGCGGCCGGCCCCGGGAGCAAAGGCTGGGAAATAAATGAGTCTGTTTATGAAGCCCATAATGTAGCCAGCAAAACAAGTCACTCAGCGCAGCCACGCTGCTCCTGTAATGGGATATTATTTATGTTGTTTCCCTTCTGGCGCAGGAGAGATTACAAAGCAGGACAGGCCGCCGTTCCCCTCCACGCTCCTCCGCTGCCACCACGTCAAACTGGAGCAGGCCTGGCTGCTAACGCGCCCATCGCTCCCATCTCCCACCGCCGTGCTGCCTGTGAGATGAGCGGGACGTTCTCAGATCAGCCTGAAATGACAGGAATCCGCTGCTCAGCCCAGGAGAGCGGCATGGGGGGCCCAGGGCTGAGTAAGCGTGAAGAGTGAGCTCTCCCCCGGCTGCAGTGGTCTGTCCTGGGCGGGCGGGAGATCCTCTGGCAGGGTGCTGGAGGGGGTGTAGGGGTGAATGAGCCCAGAGACTAGGCTCCCTGGCCCGTGGTGGAACCAGACAATCCAGGAGTGAGACGAAATTCCCCGTCTGGCCCCAAGAGCGAGCTTCCAAAGCTCCTCTGGCACCACCTGGCCACTGGGCACCGGAGCCAGGCTCAGCAGGCCTCAGGAGGGTCACCCCAGCGTGAGGGGGATTCTGATATAGGGGCTTTCCCCACCCAGCCTACCTGCTGCCCCCATAGCAGGGGGGTGGCTGGAGCAAGGAAGTGGGGGCCAGGACTCCCCTTTGCCACACCAGCCCTGGGCTGGATTTTCACCCATTTGTGGCTGCTCTGACACCAGGCCGGGGTCTCAGCCCCCAGGCTCGGGGGAGCACAAAGGGAGCTGGGAGCCACCTTTGCCCAGCACCCCTCGACTTGCTTCCTCCCAGGGTCTAGCCCAGTGGATCCATTTTCCAAAGTACCTGGTCAAACGTTTTCCCCTCTGGCCCCAGCGCCCACCAAGGAGACCACCATGAGGGGTCAGGGACCGGCACCACCTGGGAGCTCATGGGAGGCTTCAGCCCCCTGCGACCTGGTTCCCCTCTCACTCACTGTGGGGAGAATCAGGAGCGAGCACCCTGAGCGACGTGAGAGGACAGGAGGTCCCCTGGGGGAACAAACCAGGCAAACCACACCATGGCCTTCGTGAGGCCTGCAGTGACCTAGCTAAGGGAGCGTGGTGCTCACCTCTCAGGCCAGGCCATCTGCAGGCACCAAAGTGGGCAGAGCCTGAAGGGAGGCACCTGCACCCGCGGGAGTTCTCGTACTTGGGACTGTGACGAAGTGGGAATGTTTTGTGGTGTTATCATAGAATCTCAGGGTTGGAAGGGACCTCAGGAGGTCATCTAGTCCAACCCCCTGCTCAAAGCAGGACCAAACCCAACTAAATCAGTCCAGCCAGGGCTTTGTCAAGCCTGACCTTAAACACCTCTAAGGAAGGAGATTCCACCACCTCCCTAGGGAACCCATTCCAGTGCTTCACCACCCTCCTAGTGAAACAGTGTTTCCTAATATCCAACCTAGACCCTGTCTCTTATACACATCTAGATGTGCATAAGACACCGCCCATATTCCGCTTTTCGTCCACCGTACCCCCTCGGTCCTTTTCTGCAGAACTGCTGCCCAGCCATTCGGCCCCCAGTCTATAGCAGTGCATGGGATTCTTTCGTCCTAAATGCAGGACTCTGCACTTGTCCTTGTTGAACCTCATCATATTTCTTTTGCCACAATCCTCTAGTTTGTCTCGGTCCCTCTGTATCCTATCCCTACCCTCCCGCGTATCAACCACTCCTCCCAGTTTAGTGTCATCTGCAAACTTGCTAAGGGTGAAGTCCACACCATCTTCCAGATCGTTAATGAAGATATTGAATAAAACCGGCCCCAGCACCGACCCTGTGAAGACTGAGGGGGAAGGCTGCAGGGGAGCTGAGCTGGGACTGCCTGCATGGGGGAAGGGAGATACCTGAGCATGTAACATGAGAACCAAGAGGGGAGCTGCAGACGAGGTAACGCCTTTGACTGGGAACCTGGACACAGGACAAAGCCCGGGGGAGGAGCCGTGGGGGAAGGGGGAAAGGAGACGCCTGGAAGGGGTTGGGGAGTGTTTTGGGAAGCTGGCTGGGAATGAAGAGGGGACTCTGATGGGGCTGGGGCTTCCCAGCAGGGAGAGAGGCCTCTCTGGGGCCCGCAGATGGACCTAACTAAAGGGAGTCCTGTTGTCTGTACTGGCAAGACCTGTTTTGGCCTGTGTTCCTGTCGTCTCAATAAACCTTCTGTTTTACTGGCTGGCTGCGAGTTATGGTGAATCACAGGAAGCTGGGGGTGCAGGGCCCGGACTCCCCCACACTCCGTGACAGGGACTAAATCCTGCAGTTCTTCAGCAAAACTCCCATCGACCGTTCTCGAAGCCCAGAGCCAGAGCTGGCCACACGCTGAGAAGGGGAACTCGGCCGTGGCATCTGGGTATGTGGTTTGCGGCACACAGTCACTGGTCTGGGCAACTTTTGCCCACAACCGTCTGCGCCCGCATCCGAAATCCATTTGCTCGCAGCCCTTGCCCAGTTTTGGCTCAGCTCACACGCCAAGTGGGTTTTGCACATCTCCGTGTGGTCATTTGCATGCCCAAGCGCCAGTGCCCACAAGGTCCAGGAGCAAGAGACTGCAGATGCCGAGTGGCCCATCCACAAGCAGCCCATGTTGCGGAGAGGGGAACGAAGCCGAGGAAGTGCCAAGCAAGCGTCTGCTGCTGTGCCTCATTGCTCCCGACCTGGGCAGGAGTCGGACTGGTGCTGCTACGGCCGTTTCAGGTGTGCAATCAGGCCACCGAGCATGGGTGAGACCGGCTCACAGAACGAGCCGACTACAGCACCTCTCCCCTGGCTCCTCATGACAGTCCATGCAAACTCCACACAAGGCTGGAAATGGAGCTGGGGGGGGAGGAGGGGAGGCAAATTGGTGCAGCAGCACAGATTCCCTCCGCCCCCACTCGCACACAGACTTTAGCAGCTCTGGAGTGACTAGCACAGAGTTCCTACGACTTAGCGACCGTCAGGGCTGCCAACGCTCGGCGCGTTCGTCTCTCAAGCTGCTACGCTGGCTGCTCCCAGGCCAGGCCCATGTGGGAACTTTCAGCAAAATCCTCTTGGCCGTTTCTGAGTCACGTATGGCAAAAAAAAGCCGCCCTGTGCCCCATGCGGCCCTGGGGAGCCTAGAGCCAGCCTGGCTGTTCACAGTGCGGACGCAGGGGCTGCTGGGAATGAAGGCACATGGCCCCCTTCAGAGCACGGAAACTCCCCAGTGTGGGGCAGGAGGAGGGGGATTCTAGGCCAGAAGGGCTGCAGGTCAGCGAGGGAGGCAGTTTGGAAGAGGCAGGGGAAGCCCGTCCTGTCCCAGGGGCCAGGAGAACTTGGAGGGGAAAGGGAGAGAGTCCATGACGCTGCTGCGTGTGTCCTTTGGGTGACACCTGACCAGGGGGGTGGGGGGGCTGACAGTGACGGAGCAGCACGGAGCGGGGCAGCCTGGCGCCCTGCTGACAGATGAGCGCTGCCAAGTGCAGACACAAAACCGTTCGGAGGGGGGAAGTGATAGATGCTAACACTAATTTTAACCACAGGCAGCCGAATTCCTTCCGACAGGCACTGCGCTCAGAATTTAGGGCACAGCTGCTGGGTTCAGATAAGGTGTGCAATCAGGCCGGCGTGCCGAGTGTTACTTAATAATGACCGTGTGTGATGGATGCGGCTGTCTCAAGGATATAACCTCCGCATTTGGAGCCTTTCAACCCTGAAGCCATCAATCCTGGTCCCTGGGTGGCTGGGGGAGGGGGCGAGCGGGCGGGCGGGAGGGGCGATAGCTTGTTTCACGCTCCTTAGTGCCCAGCTGGGCACCCCCCTGCCCTGAACCCAACGGGACGAGGAAGCGTGGGGGTTGGTTCATGGTCACGTGTCTGAGGCGAGGACAGCGTTCCTGGGGCGACAGCCACTGGCTGGATCCCGTCTCTGAGGGCGCTGCCTTTTTCTAGCCCCTTGTTTCTTCGTTATGGCCACGAGTCCCTAATTACTCTACCAGTCCCTAGGGAATGTCTGCTCCCAGCAGCCCACCTCCGTTCCCCGCCATACCCACGCTGAAGGCAGATCTGGTCGAAGGAATGGATCCCTGGGGCACGGGAGGCCCACGGGGCACAGGAGGGGCCCATTCTGCACAGAGGAAGAGAGGCAGGAGCAGAGGACACCAGCCCGGGGAGCTGGGTTTCTAGTCTCAGCTGTGCCAGTGACGCTCGTGATCACTTGACCTGTGCACGTCTCATTGGTGACTCTTCCCCTGCTTTGTGACCCCCCCTGGCACCTCCGCTGTGCTCCAGCCCCAATCGCTCAGCTCCCCGCGGGGCATTTCCCACTCTCAGGGCACCAGCGTTACCCGCCTGCGCAGGCAGGAGGGACGTGCTGACTTGTGACGGTTTCGCTGGATTACACCATGAACTGGCCCCCTTTGCCCGGGACTGTAACAGGAAAAATCCCAACCTGCCGCTTGCTTCCTTCCTTCTTCATCGCCCCCCTTAGCACTGTCCCGTGGCACGGACAGCACCGTCCTACACCCCCTCGCCCTACACCCCCAGGCATGGACAGCACCGTCCTACACCCCCTCGCTGCTGGTCTGGGGCTGGGCTTGTTATGTAAGATCTGGTCCTTGCCAGCTGTCAGGATAGGGCCCCTGCCGCCACTTCCCTGGCTGCTAGTCTGAATTCTCACTGAACATTAGCAGCTGTTCCGGGGGCTTGAGCAAAGGGCCTGCGCCGGCTGAGCTGGCCTGGCCCGACGGGGAAGGAACATGGCAAAGGCCAGCCGTGAGGGGCGAGCCAGGATGCTTTTCACTTTTCTGACACGCACAAAGCCAGTTGCCAAGCCAAAGGCAGGCAGGCTCGGTGGGGGAGGAGAGGAGCTCCACAGGCGGTGGGTACTCGGGTGTGTGTGCAGGGGCTGGCTGCCCCCAGCTATGTGCGCGTGTAGAACCCCTCTCTGCCCTCCTCCCCTCGGTCATGGTTCCCCTATAAGGGGGGGCTGGGAGGTCGCTAGTGGGAAGTGCTGCATGGCCATCCTGGGGCGCGTAGGCCTGGGCAGGTCCCTGCAGAGAACAGCAGAGGCCACCCCCCTCGCGTGCCTGGGCCGAGCAGGGAGCTCAGTCTCCATGGCCAGCCTCTGGCTGCTCTGCTATAGGGTGACCAGATAGAAAGTGTGAAAAATCAAGACAGGGGGTGGGGGGGTAATAGGCGCCTATATAAGAAAAATTCCCAAATATCGGGACTGTCCCTATAAAATCAGGACATCTGGTCACCCTAGTCTGCTAAGGCTGTCACCCCCGGGCTAATTAGAGCCAAATGGTGGAGTTCTAAGCTCTGGCATCTTGCAAAGGGCAGCTGCCATCCTCCTGCCCTTGGGGGAGCCGGTCTCCCCCGCCCCGCAGTTATTCTTTGTCCAGCCCGGTAACATACCGCAGGTCGCAGTGTGGAAGCCCTTGCCTGGGTCTGCTCACGGGCTCTCTCTGCACTTCGCAGAAGCAGCGAGACCCGTTTATTCAGAACAGGGTCCAGCAGCCTCAGAGGCGCATGCACCAGCCACTCACAGCCAAGTGTTTTTAACTGGCCTCCCATTCCATGCCCCCAGTTCCTTGCTGTTTGCCTCCAGACGTTCCACCACCGGCAAGCCAGGGCCTGGGCACCCAAACAGTTTTGTTTGTGCCACAACTAATCATGTCCACAAAACCAGAGGCTGGGTTAAAAAGCCTGGCCCTTCAGGAGCCACGGGCACTGAGCCACCCGGCCAAGTCCAAGGACGTGACTCCTTCCCAAAATATTTGTGATAAAAACCAGCCTCCAACCGGCAAGCACTTTGCTCGTCAGCAGCATTTAATCTTTCATTTGACCTTATAAAAAGTCTATTTGTGTTGGGATTTTAAATTAAGTTTTCTTAAATCATCCACTGTAGATTTTACACTATATTAATTTCTATTCAAGCAAAAGAATTTGGTATTTGCTCTTTTCAGAAGCCGCTGCCTGGAGACGGAGGGAAATGCCAGGGGGTGTCATTTCCTTTGGCTCAGTTTGACAGCCCTGTGCTGTCCCCTCTGTCAGGAGGAGCCGCAGGTCCTGCGCCCCCCAGCCCAGCCCTGGAGTTGCTGGCTGCAGGAGGGTTTGGAGCTTGGCATGTTCTGTAGCCAGTGTCCCTCTCTGCACAGGGCCAGCGTTCTCCCTTTCCGTGAGTAAGGCATTTCTGTGGGATGGGCTCCTCTGGCCAGTACAGCTTGGAAGGCTGTAAATCCAGGATTAAATAAGAGGGAACAAATCTGGGTGCTGCTTGGCTGGGGGGCTTCTCTTCCCGTCCTTTTCGCCTCCACGCGTATGCGGGACAGAGTGAAAAGTGCCCTCCCTCTCCGCGCACCGGGACACCCCAGCGCAAACCCCGTGCTCAGTGCTCGGCCAGTGAGAGCAGCAGCGCGGCCACGGGAGCTGTGCCGCGTCCCGCTCGCCGTCCCGCAGGCGGATGCTCAGAACCCACGAGCGGCTGGAGGGAAGCCAAAGCCCAAACCGAGGTCCAAACCCTGGCGTGGGCTCCCACAGCGCTGGCCTGCAGCTGCTGCCTTCAGTTTGCTGGGGCTGGGGGCCTGTTCCAACTCACTTTGCACGTCTGGCTTTGCCTTCCTTATCCCTCAGCTGCAACCGGGCCTAGTTAAAGTGTCTGGAGCAGTATCATTTACAGTCTCCAGTTGCTAGGCAACAGGCCCAGGTGAGCTCTTGAACTTTATCAGCAGCGCTGAAATGTACTGGGGCCGGCCGAGCGCGGTACGCACAGGGAGAGGCGCCTCCCCGGCCAGCACCCCCAGTGCAGGGAGCCAGAGGTGTTTCATGGGGCTGTTTACTGCTTTCGCCGTGGGTCAGAGCTCTGGGGGAGCAGACAGGCCTGCCCCAAGGCCCCGAGCCAGACACCCCAGGGATGGGAGAGCTGCGGCTCATGGCTCTGCTAAGGGCTCAAACCAAGCCGCCCTCAGACCCACGGCCCCGCTTCATGGCCTGGGCCGAATTAAACCATTTCCATCCTCCCTTCTTCACCTGCACCTCACACCCCAAGGCTCCACGGACAGCGCAAGCTGATATCGCTCTGACGGGGTCACCACAGGCTCTACACAACCAGCCGAGCGGCCCTGCCCTCGGCTAACAGGTCTGGGGGATTAGCCGTAGCTTCTAGGAGGAACCCTAATGAACCTTGTTACCAAACTGATCCACCGAACCCCACAGGGACTCTAAACCTGCAGGGTGGGGTCTGCCGGAGACTGAGGGTGGAGCACTGGGGAGAAAGGAGACGTCTGCTTCCCTGGCTGTAAGCCCATGAAGGCTGAAGCCAACCTTGTGCAATACTCATGACCTTCAGGGTTTGGCTACGGGTCCCCTGCTGTACTTTGAATGATGGCCAAAAGAACAGGCCCCCAAGTCCTCGCTCCCTGCGGGGCCTGTCAGCAGGCAGTGGTGGGATTCGGAATCCAGCTCCACTCTTCACAGGCCCCTGAGCAGCCCGTGACAGCTACTGGGCTGAGCAGCTCAGGTTGGAGCTGCAGGGAAGAGGCTCCACATCTGTCCTCAGTGTGCTGTGCTTCCCAGCCCTCCACAGACATTTTCCACTAGGCTCGATTTCCACACTCCCGGACTAAGCCTCCGTCGCAACGTGAGGAGTAGAGAGGGATCACTGCACCAACCAATGAGATGCAGCCACTGCTGGTGGGAAAGTGGGAGCAGTTTAACAGCACCCAGCAGTGCAGGACAGGAGGCTGAAGAAACCCATGCAAGGGAAGCTGCAGGGGATCCATGGGACGGCAGAGTGCAATCAGCTGTGTTGAAGTGTGGCTAAGGGTTGGTCACTATTCCTATGGGAAATGCCATGGGATCAAGAATGACCACAAATGTGTTTTATGTCTCATCTACGAGATGGCACCTCCAGGAGCCCAGTGTCTCATAGCACCAGGCTGGGACAGATCATTAGTTCAGCATCAGCTCAGGCCAACTGGCTAGCAGGACAGCGGCCCCTTTGTCCTTCCTCGGTGCTGGAACTGACGCAGGAGAAATGGATAGAAAGGGAGGCCCCTCCACCAGCTACCCCCCGACCTGGTGTGGCTCCTGGGATGCTGTCAGCTACCAAGTTTAGGGAATGACACCTGGGAAGGGAAGAGCGGCACAAGCTAAGCACAAGAGCTTTGAAACAAGTTCTTCAGCCTGTTGCTATTGATTTGGTGGAGATTGCGATGGGGTGAAGCTCGGTCAGCTTGCCTCATTATTGTGCAAATTGCTTTAAATGCAAATCTTTTGGTGCACCTGGGGAAAAATGCATTAATAATCTTACTGCTGATTAAGGTCGCAAGGCTGCTCTTTTGCTTGTTCACTGAAGTTTTGCTCCCATTCATCTTTTGAATTTAGTGGTTGGTTTATTTTTATACATCCATCTCTTTGGAGTCCGTAGAAGATATTTCATTAGGGATTTTACAAAATGTTCTTGCAATCACTTGACAAAATCCTGACTGTACTATTAGTCCTCTCTTCGTCCTTCCTTCAGAATAAGAGACCTAGCCGGAGCCTTGCAAAGAGGAATGCACAGCCAGCCAGGGAATATACGCTGTAGATTCAAAATGCAAGTTCCGGGCCTTCATTGCACATTGGAAGCAGCAGTGGAGACCAGGCTACCACACAGGCTCATCTCTCTTGTATTTTCCTGCTTGCACAAACCCAGACCCACCTTTCAGGAACTTTGAGCGGATCAGTGAGGTTTGGAGTTTGGAACTGTCAAACACTCAGGAGGTCTAGAATTTAAACCTGGTGAACCTTGGAGTTCTAGAACTGAACGTCTTTTACAGCTAGGGGATCACCTCTGCGGGGCAGAGACGGTGTCTGTGCGGCACCCTGCACACCAGGTCCCCGGGCTGAACTAGTAATACCATAATGTGTGTCAGCAGAAACAACAGTCAGGGTAGAGTCAGGGCCGGCTCTAGGTTTTTTGCCGCCCCAAGCAAAAAAAAAACAACCTCTGAGAGCACATGATTGGTTTGCTGGTGCCTAGAGCCGGCCCTGGTACAGTTCACTGCCTCTTAGTATTTCACCGCTCTTCAATTTTAACATTTTAGAGCTTTATGAAAGGCCCTAGAACTTAGAATCTTTCCCATTCTAGATTTTGAAACTTTTTGGAAGTGTTTGAGGGAGGGGTGCTGAGGGAGTTGGCTGATGTGATTGCAGAGCCATTGGCCATTATCTTGGAAAATTAGTGGTGATCGGGGGAGGTCCCCGACGCTTGGAAAAAGGCAAATATCGTGCCCATCTTTAAAAAAGGGAAGAAGGAGAATCCGGGGAACTACAGACCAGTCAGTTTCACCTCCGCCCCTGGAAAAGTCATGGAGTAGGCCCTCAAGGAATCCATTTTGAAGCATTTGGAGGAGAGGCAGGTGATCAGGAACAGTCAACAGATTCACCAAGGGCAAGTCATGCCTGACCAACCTGATTGCCTTCTATGATGAGATAACTGGCTCTGTGGATATGGGGAAAGCGGTGGATGTGATATACCTTGACTTTAGCAAAGCTTTTGATACGGTTTCCCACAGTATTCTTGCCAGCAAGTTAAAGAAGTATGGATTGGATGAATGGACTATAAGATGGATAGAAAGTTGGCTAGGTCATCGGGCTCAACAGGTAGTGATCAACGGCTCGATGTCTAGTTGACAGCCAGTATCAAGTGGAGTGCCCCAGGGGTCAGTCCTGGGGCCGGTTTTGTTCAACATCTTCATTAATGATCTGGATGATGGGATGAATTGTACCCTCAGCAAGTTTGCCAATGACACTAAGCTGTGGGGAGAGGTAGACAAGTTGGAGGGTAGAGATAGGGTCCAGAGTGACCTAGAAAAATTGGAGGATTGGGCCAAAAGAAATCTGATGAGGTTCAACAAGGACAAGTGCAGAGTCCTGCACTTACAACAGAAGAATCCCATGTACTGCTACAGGCTGGGGACCGACTGGCTAAGTGGCAGTTGTGATTTGCACTCCATAATGTTTTATGGAAGTACGCTTATGAGTGTGAATATGATGTAACTGGAATATGCTTTATGCAAAAGGTCTCTTGTAAGGTATCATAACAAAGGTTATAACCTACTGAATATATTCCTCCTATTTGTATGCATGTATCATTCTTGTATCTGAAACTAGGAATATGAAGTATAACTCTAAGGTCCAATCGTAATTATGCAAAGTGAGGGCCATTAATGGTGGTTTGGAAGCTTGATGGCTCCCATTGACTAGGACAATTGGTTGTAGATGGTCTGCTTACTTGCAAACCTTCCTGGGTGCGTGTAGGCCAGCCCTGGAAGAATGGAGGCTGGGGTCTCACAGGACACGTGACCATGTCACCTGGTACTGGAATCCATCTTAAACCTGGTGCTTTTCCATTTAGAAGGAGGGGTGGGGACCCAGAGAGACAAAAGATTCCTGCCTTGTGCCAAAGCTATAAAAGGGGATGGAACAGAACAAAGGGGGCTGCCAGTCATGAGAAAACCCTTAGTTACCACCTGAGCTGGAACTAACAAGGACTGTCCCGGGGGGAAAGGATTGGGCCCAGACTCGGAAGGAGTCTAGTCTGTGAAAGAAGCTTATTGGAACATGTCTGAGGGTGAGATTTTACCTGTAAACAGTTTCTTAATGTATTAGGCTTAGACTTGCGTGTTTTTGCTTTATTTTGCTTGGTGACTTACTTTGTTCTGTCTGTTATTACTTGGAACCACTTAAATCCTACTTTTTATTCTTAATAAAATCACTTTTGTTTATTAATTAACCCAGAGTAAGTGATTAATACCTGGGGGAGCAAATAGCTGTGCATCTCTCTCTATCGGTGTTATAGAGGGCGGACAACTTATGAGTTTACCCTGTATAAGCTTTATACAGAGTAAAATGGATTTATTTGGGGTTTGGATCCCATTGGGAGCTGGGTGTCTGGGTGCTGGAAATAGGTGACCTGCTGAGCAGTTTTTGGTTAAAGCCTGCAGCTTTGGGGGTGTGGACCAGACCTGGGTCTGTGTTGCAGCAGGCTGGGGTGTCTGGCTCAACAAGGCAGGGTTCTGGAGTCCCAAGCTGTCAGGGAAAACTGGCTCAGAGGTAATTCCAGCACGTCAGGTGACAGTCCCAAGGGGGTCTCTGTGACCGAACCACGTCACAGCAGTTCTGCAGAAAAGGACCTGGGGATTACAGTGGATGAGAAGCTGGATATGAGTCAGCAGTGTGCCCTTGTTGCCAAGAAGGCCAACGGTATATCGGGCTGCATTAGTAGGAGCATTGCCAGCAGATCGAGGGAAGTGATTATTCCCCTCTATTCGGCACTGGTGAGGCCACATCTGGAGTATTGCGTCCAGTTTTGGTCCCCCCACTACAGAAGGGATGTGGACAAATTGGAGAGAGTCCAGCGGAGGGCAACGAGAATGATTAGGGGGCTGGGGCACATGACTTACGAGAAGAGGCTGAGGGAACTGGGGTTATTTAGTCTGCAGAAGAGAAGAGTGAGGGGGGATTTGATAGCAGCCTTCAACTACCTGAAGGGGGTTCCAAAGAGGATGGAGCTCGGCTGTTCTCACTGGTGGCAGATGACAGAACAAGGAGCAATGGTCTCAAGTTGCAGTGGGGGAGGTCTAGGTTGGATATTAGGAAACACTATTTCACTAGGAGGGTGGTGGAATCTCCTTCCTTAGGGGTTTTTCAAGGCCTGGCTTGACAAAGCCCTGGCTGGGATGATTTAATTGGGGTTGGTCCTGCTCTGAGCAGGGGGTTGGACTAGATGACCTCCTGAGGTCTCTTCCAACCCTGATCTTCTATGATTCTAAGTCTGTTCTGTATTTAAAGGTGGGTGGGATGAATGGATCAGGGGGATTCTTACAGTTCTAAAGGTTCTAGAGTTTTCTGATACCCAGAACTCCTCCTGGTTCTATTTGTCAGCCTCTCAGTTCCCTAGAAGTCTCCTGTTTGGGGGGCTCCTGCCCCATCTGTTTTCTGCAGACCACTCCTGATATGCGGCTTGACCCTTCACCCATTCACAGCACCAGCAAAACTCCCCTTGACTTTCCTGGGGTAGGGTCTGGCCGTTAAAAGGCCATGCCTGCTCCCAGTGGGGCTATCTGAGGAGGTAGGAAAGATCCCGGAACTCAGCTTGTAAAGGGCAAAGAGACACCTGGGGCTGATCCAGTGCCCATTGATATCAACACCATCCTCCCATTGACTTCAGTGGAACAGGCCCCTAGGAGGACATAGCAATAGGACCAAACAAAAGCCCTGTTTCTTTCTGATGCCCCAATCCCCCTTTCCTCAGGGTACAGTCTGATCCCTTCCCACACCGCTCCCTGGTGTCCCCCCACAGCAGCCTCTGCCCTCCCTCCCCTCCAGCTCCTCTCCCAAGCAGGCAGACTCTCAGCACGCTCTGAATTCCTCTCCTTTCCCAGCCCTGTCTTGCGAGGACCTGGAAATAGCTGCACCAGGCAGTTTCCTCCAGGCCGCCAGGGGTGTTTTCAGCAGAGGGTCATGGGAGATCACACCGAGAGCCCGATAAGACGTAATGGATTGTGCGTGAGCGCTCTCTTATCATAGCTTTAGCCATTATAGCGACAGTTCTATTCAATAACATTCCACACAGCCAGCTTTTGGCACCGTAGCTTTTATTAATATGCCAATGGCTGCTTATAGAGGAACCTGTTAAACAGATCACCTTGTCCCCTGGCTGCGTTAGCAGGCGCTTAGATTGCAGCAGCCCTGTCTGTCTTCACCTCTGGAGTCACGTATGGATGCAGGCCGTGGCTGATACCATAGAAGGGGGTCTCCATCTCCCCCCGAGCACCAGCCCTCACTTGCCTTTTGCAAGATCACTGTTCGTTTGCAAGCCTGCTGCGGCCGGAGGCTTTTCCTACAAGCTGTCGGACAGGCCATGGCGGGAGGAGAATTATCCTTCAGACGAGTAGATACTGACATGAGCCCAGCTTGGCTGTAACTGCTGGACAGGACCCTCCCAGCTGCTTGGGGGGAGGGACAGAGAGTGAGGCACCAGGCTCTGTACTGCCCCCCACGTGCACACACAGCGCCACACACACACATCCCCGCGCTATGAGCTCTGAGGGCTTGTGAGACAGGGCTGGGCCTGAGGGGAAAGGGCCACGGTGACCAGGGCCGGCGCAGCCCATTAGGCGACCTAGGCGGTCGCCTCGGGCCCTGCTATTTTTGGGGCGCCGGCGCCCCGACCGCCCATTGAATTTTGGGGGCGGGACCTTCTGCCACCGCTGTTGGGGGCGGCATTTCGGGGGCGGGACCTTCCGCCGCCTAGGGCACCGGAAAAGCTGGCGGCGCTCCTGACGGTGACAATATGTCAGGACTCGTGCAGCTGCCAGCAGCAAAGAGCCAGCCCAAGCACCCCAGGAGAGGGTGCTTCCGCTGCAGACTAGGACCCCATGGCCTCAGACAGCAGCTCGGCCAGGAGACGCTGGCTGCAGCGAGTCCAGGGAATAATCAGAGCCTGTTGCAGCGCATGTAGGGCCTAACCCCGAGAGGCACCGATTTCCCACCGCTCCCACTGCCTCCCCTCTGGGGGTCGGGCCCTTACGCAGCCCCTCATCCATGGAGCGCACAGTCCTCTGCAGGTAGAATGATTTAATGGACCCATTTCAGCCTGGCCTGGTCTCGCTCGTGTGGGTCCAGCCAAACCATGTTACACCTACGCTAAGGAAAGAGGCGCTAGCCTTGGTCGGCAGGAGGCAGCAGGGACATGGCTGGGTGTGCACACGAGGTGTAAACACGATGACACCAGTGCAGACCAGACGTCAGAGGCTCAGTTGCTTGGCTGGGAAGGTTAAAGGGTGACGGTCACAGGCTGCAAGTCCCTGCACCGGGAGCAGATTTCTGAGAGCAGGGAGCCCGTCAGTCTAGCAGACCCAGGTCTAACAAGACCCACTGCCCAAAGCCGAAGTCAGGAACGAGGCTCACGTTTTCAGCAGGGAGGGTAATTCATCATCGACATAACAGACCAAGGGATGTGCAGGAGTCTCCCTGGAGTCGGTAAGCGGGACGGGACAGCTCTGCTCTGGCTCAGCCACAAGCTCTGGGTGGATGCAGCAATCCCTGGGTGAGTGTTGCTGGCCTGTGTGAGATCAGAGTGGTCCCTTCTGGCCTTGGGATCAGCAGCGCTCCCTTGACTCACCGGGTCCTCTGTCCATTTACACCTGCTGGGGACCTGGCCAGGGGCTGGAGTTCAGGCTCCAGGAACGACTGCCCACACCCCAGAGGTGGGGGAACATTGGTATTTACAGAGGCAGACGGGGAGGTTATGGGCCTTGTCCAAGCGACTGAGCTGGGAGCAGGAGACCCCCGGCCCGGCCCTGCTCTGAGGGCCAGCCCAGGCATCCCCAGTGCATGGGGTGGGCACAGTCCCTCTGGGCAAGGAGGGCCCCCAGTGACGGGGCAGCGAAGGAGGGAGGCAGAGAGCAGTGCCCGGAGCCGCAGCACAGAGCTCAGGAGGGGCTCTGGGCCAGCAGCCAGCACAGCGGAGCCATCGCCCAGGTGGGGGCGGAGAGACAAGCGTGGAGATGAGCGGGAACCCTGACGAGCCAGCACAGCAATCAGCAGGTGACCTCGATTAGCCCAGCACCAGCCAGGCCCAATTACAGCGTCAATCAGCGGGAGGGAGGCAGGGGACAAGGGGAACCAGCTCAGAGCTGCCCGGCGCGGCTCCCCCAACGAAACCCCGAGGGAGCTCGGTAAAATCGCCATGGGGGGGACCCCACAGATAGACACTGAACCGGGAGCTGAGGCTGCAGCCCCCCCGCCCCAATCCCTGCTTGCCCCATCCCACTCACGGCACCACCACGGCCCAGACCATCCATCGCATGGGGAGGACGCCCTCCCCGTCAGTGCTTGCAGAGCCTGGGGCGACAGGATGGGGGCAGGGCTCCAACTCGGGTGTGTGTGTGTGTGTGGGGGGGAATTCAACTCACGCCTGGGCATTTCCTGTGCTCCGCTTCCCCTGCTCCCTTCCCTGGCACAAGTAGGAGCAGCCCCAGCTCCAGGCCCCTCTCCGCGGGGACCCCCCCATGGGACAGACCATCTGGGGCACGTCCAGGCCCCTCTCTGCGGGGACACCCCCCCCCACGGGATAGACCATCTGGGGCACGTCCAGGCCCCTCTCCGCGGGGACACCCCCCCCCACGGGATAGACCATCTGGGGCACGTCCAGGCCCCTCTCCATGGGGACACCCCCCCCCCCACGGGACAGACCATCTGGGGCACGCCCAGGCCTCTCTCCATGGGGACACCCCCCCCACGGGACAGACCATCTGGGGCACACCCAGGCCTCTCTCCGTGGGAACCCCCCCCCCCCCACAGGACAGACCATCTGGGGCACCTCCAGGACCCTCTCCGCAGGGACCCCCCCCCCAGGGGACAGACCATCTGGGGCACGTCCAGGCCCCTCTCCGCGGGGACACCCCCCCCCCCCGGAGAGCCCACCCGGGGCCCGCCCCCGCCCCCCCCCCCCGGGACCCCCCCCCCCCCCCACCGCGCCGCCCATCCGGTGCACCCCCGGGGCCCTCCGCGAGGGGCCCCCCCCCCCACGGGACAGACCATCTGGGGCACGTCCAGGCCTCTCTCCGTGGGGCAAAGCCAACCAGCTTCTCCTTCTGGAGAAAATCACCTGCTGCAACCACTGCTTAGCCTGCTGCTCCCAGGCATCGCCCGGCCTGCACGGTACCCACCTGCCCTCTCTCCTCCTGCACAGAGGCAGGGACCATCTCTCTGTTATATGTGCGTGCAGCGCCTGGCGCAGCGGGGGCCTGATCCCAAGAGCTGCAGCAGCGAGGGGGAAGGCGAGGAATTGCCCGAACTGAAGTCTAGGAGCCCTGGGACAGGGAATTTGGGGCTGGAGCTCTGCAGCCGGAGCCCCTGTCTCAGTGCAGGGAGCCATGCAGGCCCCAGCACAGAGGTTACATACAGACACACCCTCTCTCCAGGGCACAATCCCCTCCTGCCAGGGCATCGCACGGTGCTACCACGCGACACAGGCTTGCAGCACTGGGGGTCACCATGGTCCCCACAAGACTGGCTGTGACGAAGTGGGGGGTTTTCTTGGTTTTGTCTGTGTTTTTCAGTGGTTGGCACGCAGAGCGGGTGGGACTCAGTGTCCCCGGGTGTTACTGGTTTAACGAGGGGAGGGGAGAGGGAGTTTGTTGGTACAGAGGACCAGTGAGGGAACTTGGGTCCCCAGCCACTGGCGGGGAGAATGGAGACCCCAGCGGGGTGACCTGGCGACCCGGAGACCCAGCTCAGGAGTCGCAGCCGGTTCTGGCCAGTGGGGGGACAATGGGCTGTGAAGAGAGGACCCCGGTGACCTGACCAGCCGGTTCCAGCCAGAGGGGCCAGAGGAGGGCTGAGAGGAGACGAGGCCCAGGTGACCCTGTTTACAACCCTGTTTCCCTGGAGAGAAGACAATGGACAGAGGCAGGGCCTGGGGCCGGTGATAGATGCCCAGCTGGGAAGCAGGGGGGCTCTGGGCTGGAGGGGGGGGGCAGGCAGAGCCCCCCTGGATGCAGGGAGACTGGGATGTGCTGGGCTGAGGGAGGCCAGGCGAGTTTCCTGTGCTGTGTTCAACGCTCAATAAACCCTCCTTAGAGAACAGGGCGGGGGGGGGGGGCATCCACCCCTTCGGGGGGTGGAGGCCCCGGGGGTCCAGAGCGAGGGGACTCCCTGAGGGGGCCCACGGCAGAGACAGACGTGCTAAGGCTCAGGGAGGTGCGGCTCCAGGAGGTGGAGGGGCCTGACCCCGAGAGAGAGGGGACCCCCGAGAAGGGCTGTCTCACTGAAAGGGGCACCCCCCACGGACCGCACGGGGCCAAGACTGGGCATGACCTGTGAGTCCGTGACAACAGCCCCCAGGGCTCTGACCCCAAACACCCCCCAAGCTTCTGTCTCATACCTGAACCTCCCTGGGGACAGGAGTTGTTGGGGCCCAGGGCTGTCTTGGCTCAGACCCTGGCCCTGCTGGCTCCACTCAGTAGCCTCCTGGGGCCCCTAGGCTAAGTGGCTGCACCTGCCCCTCCTTGCCCAGCTGGGTGTGGAGAGGGGGTGGGGCTGCATTAATCAGTCCTGCTGCCCCTGCTTGATCCCAGTGGCTGTAGAGCAGTAGTGCCCGGCAGGAGCGCTCTGCAGCCAGGCGTTACCTCCCCCAGTCCTCCAGTCTGCAGGGGAAGGGCTCGAGGAGAGAGACCCGCATTTGTAATGACAAAGCACAAGCAGAGACACCCCGCTTCCCCTGCACCCCCTCTGCCTCCCCCCTCCCATACACTGCCCCACCCCCACACTTTGCAGGCTCCCAGCCTGGCTGCGAGGGAAGCGCAGACGATTCTATTAGGGTCGCCCTTAGCGGTCTCCGGAATAACGAGCCCCCAACTAGGCGAATGTCTTTACCCCACAGGTTACACTGCAGGGCACTGGCCAGCTGCTGGGGCTAATGCCCTTTGCTGGCAAAACTTCTTCCCGTCCACTAACTGATGACCCCACGGCGCTGGGCACATCTGGAAAGCGACAAAGGGAAACTGAGGCACAGGGGGGCGCAGGGATGTGCCCGAGGAACAGGGCTCGCTCAGATTAGATTAGATCCCAGTTCTGGGCTCCGCACCCGGCGCTCTCCCGTGTGGCCGGAGGTTAAAACCGCCAGAGCCCCCCGCGGAGCTGCCCTGCTTGGGGGATATTGCCCGTCCGGGGGGGCCCTGCAGCAATGTGCTGCCCTGGCCTTGTCTCCACAGATTAACCAGCACCCATGACGCGACTCGCACGGCTCCCCGGAGCATGCCCCAGCACAGACCCTGCCCTAGCAGCACAGCCAGAGGGGCAGCTCACCCTAGGGTGACCAGACAGCAAATGTGAAAAATCGGGACAGGGGGTGGGGGGTAATAGGAGCCCATATAAGAAAAAGACCCAAAAATTGGGACTGTCCCTATAAAATCGGGACATCTGGTCACCCTAGCTCACCCCCTCTCTCCCCACACTGCTGACGACAGTGTGGGGCAGCCTCTGGGCCCTGTTCAGGCAGGTGCTAGGGGACTGGGCAGCACGAGGAGGCCTCTGGGCTCACCCTCAAGCCCACAGTGGGGCTATGGGGCAGGTGGGGTGATGCGACACCCCAGGCCGGCCGACAGGCCATCCTGGTGCAGTCAGAGGGTGCTTGGCTCGCCCGTTTGCAGCTCAGACAGGTCACTCACCTCAGCCGGCAGCCAGGGGCTAAAACCAACCCCCAGCACCAAGCGCAGCCCAGGATGGGATGTTCTCAACCCCCCGGGGCCATGAAGGGCTCTCCTGAGAGCACCTTGCCCACACCCGAGGAAGAGCTGAAATCTCTCGCCACAGTCACAGATATGACCTCACCCAGCTTGTCTGTGTGGTATCCTGGGCCTGGCAGGGCTGCAGACACACTGGCTCCAGCCTCGTCCTGCTCTTCCTTCTTTTCCTGCCAACGTCTCTCTCGCTAAGGACCCGCCAGGGGAGGGCTGGGTGGAAGAGCCCATCCTCTCATTATTTTGCCCACCAATTAAGCCTAATATCAGACACACCAATTTTGGTTCATTGATTTCCAGTTGCACAGCCTCTGTTTTTACCAAGCGTCATTTCAGCACAGTCCTAGGATCATATCAACGTGCCCTTGTTTGGTTTGAACTAATTTAGTCTGCCTGGTTCTCTTGCAGCTGTGTATAACATCCATCCCTGAGAGCAACTCCCCCTTCGTCCCACCCACGCTTCTTATCACACGTCATTGGGACGTCTTAGGGACGGACACAAGCTCTGCACAGTTGCGCTCACAATTAGGGTACATCTCCAGGCCCAATTATCACAACAGCTGGGAGGGCAGGGACTGGTACCAGCTGCAGCAGTTTAAGTGTAGAGACAGCCTGAGACTTACCTGCCTTACTGCTCAGCAGTGTCTCCCCTGAGACTTACCTGCCTTACTGCTCAGCAGTGTCTCCACTAGCTAAGTACCCGGGGATTTGCACTCTCTCCTAGCTGAAGTGAAGTACGGAGAGGCTGGAGCATGCAGTGTGTGGGTCTGTGCTGGCCCCAGAGCTCTGCACACCGTGGGAAGAGAGGCCTGGGAACGCCGAGATGGCATGGCGTCGCTGGCGGGGTTCCTCTCCTTGAATGGCCCCAATCCAGCGAAGCTCCTGACCCCACGTTTAGCTGTCGGCATGGAGTGGTACCATCGGAGCCAGGGAGCTGTCCCAGCACCTGCCTCCGTGCTGTGCTGGATTGGGGCCGGATGTACGCAGACACTTTAGCCAGCGCCAGGCTGCCCTGCGGGTGAGGGAGCCCTGGCAGCGGCCTGGCTGCTCTGCATTAATGCACTGATCACTCCCTCCCCGTGCGCCCGACCTCTCGCTATAGCAAAGTTCACATCAATTTTCCTTCCCCTCATTTGTCTGTAAACCATGAAGAAAAATCACCGCCGTCCACCCGCATCAGAACGCCGCGGTGATGTATGGCTGTAATAAAAACCCCATTTCGGGAGGCTGCCTTCCCGGAGCCGCTGGGCTGTGCCGCCGCACAGCGCTGCAGCCCCCGGGCGGGGCTGACGGGCCGTGATGCCGGGAACAGCCGGGGGGGTGCTACTGCCTGGCACTCGCTGCCCGGGCTGCCAGGGCGTGGGGAGGAAATGCCCAGAGACAAGCGCCCCGGCCCTAGACCCCCCTCCCCACCCAATCGCTCTCTCCCGCCTCTGGTCACGGGCTCTGTGCATTATTGATAGGAGCCATTAGGGCTATTATTGAGCCGCAGCCTTTGCAGAGCCATTTAGGCAGCTGGCGTCATTAACCCCCGAGGAGCTGGAGCTAATGAAACGGGGCCGGGGGGGGGGGGGGAGACGGGGTTTCACTCAGGAGCCAGTGGGGGCAGGGGGGAAATGGACAGTCTGCCCTACGCAGGGCACCTCCTCTCAGGCAAGCCTGGGGCAGCACCCCCGTCCCCACAGGCCTGACCCCGAGGTGCTGGGAGCAGGGGACTCGGCCCCTGCAGGCCCTGGAGCGTTTGCTGAGTCGCTCCCCCCAGCAGCTGCACTGCCCCTGAAGCCGAGGGACGGCCTTGCCCCTGCCCCGGCAGTCAGAGAGGAAAGGCCCAGCATCTGCTACCAGGCAGGGCCAGCGAGCCACGGCCCGGACAGGCCCGGACAGGCTGCCTGCACCTAACCCTGGAGCCTGACCAAGCTGTACGGACCCGGCACCTTCCCAGCCCCGCCGCGCCCACGTGAGGGGCGCTGAGCTTCTCCTTTGGCAGGGAGGGCAGGTGCCCGGCAGAGGCTCCAGCCAGACGCCTGCATCGCTGTGACCAGACTCTGATCAATCCTGTATGTGCAGGGGGCAGCGCGGGCCGTGGGGAGTGCCCCACTAGCTGTGCGTTGCACACACGCCCTACAAGGCGGGAGGGTCCCCAAGCTCAGGCCGGACGTCTACACAGCGATGTTTAGTGCCCTGGTCCGAGCCCCTTGAGCCCAAGTCAGCTGATGCGGGTCAGCCGTGGCCTTGCCGCAGGGCTCTTATCCCTGTGTAAAGGGACCCTCTGAGCATGCGCGAGTCCAAGCCCGGCCACAACATGCCATAGGGCGCTTTGGGAAGCCTGGCCAATAACCCACCGCGCCTGCCCCGTCCCGGCCAATAACCCACCGCGCCTGCCCCGTCCCGGCCAATAACCCACCGCCCCCGCGCCTGCCCCGTCCCGGCCAATACCCCCCCGCGCCTGCCCCGTCCCGGCCAATACCCCCCCGCGCCTGCCCCGTCCCGGCCGATAACCCACCGCCCCTGCCCCGTCCCGGCCAATAACCCCCCCGCGCCTGCCCCGTCCCGGCCAATGCCCCACCGCGCCTGCCCCGGCCCGGCCAATAACCCACCGCGCCTGCTGCGTCCCGGCCAATAACCCACCGCGCCTGCCGCGTCCCGGCCAATAACCCACCGCGCCTGCCCCGTCCCGGCCGATAACCCACCGCGCCTGCCCCGTCCCGGCCAATAACCCGCCGCGCCTGCCGCGTCCCAGCCAATAACCCACCGCCACCGCGCCTGCCCCGTCCCGGCCAATAACCCACCGCGCCTGCCCCGTCCCGGCCAATAGCCCACCGCGCGTGCAGCGTCCCGGCCAATAACCCAACCGCGCCTGCCGCGTCCCGGCCAATAACCCACCGCGCCTGCCCTGTCCTGGCCAGCAGTTCCTCAGCCTGCGTCTCCCTCCCTGCTGCCTGCCGCGGGTGCCCATATGTAGACTTGGGGATTCCTGGCCCTGCCAGCATTAGTGTGACCTGTGACCTGCCCTTGTCCCCACGAGGTGGCGCAGAGCTGAACCAGCACATCCCTGCCCCCGGCAGCAGCCATCAGCAACCGCGCTGTGATAAGCCGGCCCGCAGCTCAGACATTGAGCTGAAGAATAAACTGGCCCTTTCGGGGGCTTTTCATCTTTTCTGTGCTAAGCTGCTCGCTCTCCCTGTGCAGAGCTTGCCAGAGCCGGCGAGCATCGCACGCGGGTGCGGATGGGGCGTGGGGGAGGGGATGCTCGCAGCGCGCCGTCTGTGCTTGGTAATTATCATCCAGACGAACGAGCTGAGCCCTCTTCAAAGCAAACCCCAGCGGGGAGGAGAGGTGGCTCGGGAGTGCTGTGGGGCTGTTCCTGGGGGGGGTCTAAGTGTCTGGGTGCGATGAGCTCGGCCCTGGTGCCCGGGAGACCCAGACCTGCCCCCCCACTCTGAGGCCCGGCAGGGGCTGGGGGCACTGGGAAGGGTGCGGGATCCCCCCAGTTGGCCCCAGAAGGGAAGGTGACTCTCCCGTGGCACTTCAGTGACACCGGGTGATGACAAGCCCTCCAGAGCCCTGGGGCTGAGGGAAGGGGGCCCCGACTTGCAGGTGAAACCAGGGGAAGTGGGGGGGCCTCTCCTGGTACAGTCACTGTCAGGAGCGGGGGGACGGAAACGCTGGCTGAAGATGCCAGCAGGGGGCGCTGCAGGGGAGGGGCGGGGGGCTGAGGATGCCAGCGGGGGGCGCTGCAGGGGGGGGCGGGGGCTGAGGATGCCAGCGGGGGGCGCTGCAGGGGAGGGGTGGGGGGCTGAGGATGCCAGCGGGGGGCGCTGCAGGGGAGGGGAGGGGGGCTGAGGATGCCAGCAGGGGGCGTGGAGTTCACGGCTGCTTGGGCAGTTCTAGCAGTTCCCTACAGCTGGTGCAGCCGGGAGCAAACCCCTGCTAGTTCTGTCCCGCTCCCTTACCCAGCTCAGCCCCTGGGCACAGGCTGGTTTGTGGCGTGGCCAGGTCTCAGCCACGGCTGCAGCCACCTCCTCCCACCCCCTGTGCCAAACAGAAACGCTGCGGGGACACGGCGCTTAGCAATTCATCATCCCACGATGCACCAGCGGCAGCAGACTCCCTTTGGCGTCTCCTTTGTCTGGAAACCAGCTACTGTGCTGGGCCGCAGGCACAGGGGGGAGGGGACTGTGCCGCAGCCCCCCAGCCCTGCACTCCCTCCCCTGGGAGGCGGGGGTGGACAGGCAGACACAGCACAGGCAGCAGCTGTGCCAGCTTCCCCCCCCCACCCACCCGGGGCCCCAGGGGGAGCTCAGCCTCCGTGGCCCTAGCAGCCCTCAGTCCCTCTGCCACAACAAGAGCGCCCCACTAGTGCCGTGCATGGTGCATGTGTGACATGATCACTTGTCCCGCTGCCGTCTGGCCTGAGATCCCCCCAACTCATTGCCAGCCCCCCCCCCCGCCAGCTTCCCTTCGCCCACCCCACCCACCCCCAGTCCTTCCCGAGCTGGTACCTGTCCAGAGAGCAGGCGAACATGTGGGCCCTGGCTGCTGTGCCGGCCCATTAAATGTCTACCCGTGGGAGCGGGCAGCTGCACGGCGGGAAGGGCCATCGCGCCCCCCCTCGTGGGGCGCTGCGTTCCCGGAGCCCCCTGCCGCAGGAGGTGTGACTGGCTGCAGCTCGAGGCCTGCCACAGGCGGGGGCAGCTCCAGAGCCTTTCCAGGCCCAACGCTTGTGTATAAATATGTAGCTCTGGAGCCAGGCGTCATGGCCCCCTCCAGCCCGCTTGTTACGTGGGACAGCCGGGCTGCTGCGAGGGCCTTGGCTCTGGCATAATTGGGCCCAGAGAGGGAGGCTCTGCTGGGCTTTATTTGGCGTTTTCCAAGAGCCGGGACATGTGGGAGGCTGGGAGACCAGAGGCCAGGTTCCAGGAATGGCTGAGACCCAGGGCCGGCGCTCCCATTAGGCGACCTAGGCGGTCGCCTAGGGTGCTGCTATTTGGGGGGCGCCTGTGCCCCCGCCGCCCGTAGAAATTTGGGGGTGGGCCCTTCCGCCGCCGCTGTTGGGGGCGGGATTGCGGGGGCGGGGCCTTCCGCCGCCTAGGGCGCCGGCAAAGCTGGCGCCGCTACTGCTGAGACCCTGTGTCTGCTGGAGGTGGAGAGAGACGAGAGTGGGGGTGGGTGTGAACGGGACGCGGGTGGTTTCTGATCCTCTGAGGGAAGGCGACTGTGGGTATCTGGAATCTCAGCTTTCCTTTGGGACTGGGCTCTGGCTGGGGCCCCAGCCAGAATCAGGGTCTGTGGTGCAGTGAGTCGGAGCATCAGCCTGCAGATCGTGAGCCGTCTTCATGATAATACTTTGTGCTGTGCGAGGCCTCAGCACCCCGAGCAAGGGGAGGCATCATCCTAACAGGTGCACAGCAGGGAAACTGAGGCATGGGCCAGTTCAAGGACTTGCCCAAGGTTCCATGGGCAGATCGGAACCAAACACTGGACTCTCGGCTCCTGAGTGTACTGTCCAGCTCCGCGGCCCAGCTCGCATCCCGATGGGGACCAGCAGCAGGTAAGGAGGCACACAACCTTGCGGTGCAGCTCGCCGGGTGGCACTTAGAAGAACACACTTGCTGTTGGGGACTTGCCCAGTCCCACACCTCATCCTGCCTTGTGAGCTGACATCTGGGTTCCTCTTCTGCAGCCAGGTGTGGACAGAGCTTGGGGAGAAAATGTATCGTGCCCATGAAGCGCTGAGTCCCTTTCACACCCACTGGAGCTGGCAGGTCTCTGCCTTGATCTTGCTGGGATCTGCTTTCAGCCCCATAGCTGTGAGCAGAGGGCCAACGTATGTCGGCTCACGCTGGCTGAGTCACAGTTTTTCTGGGTTGAGTTTTAGGTTCTTGGCCCTGCTTGGTTGTAGAAAAGCCGTGCAGGTCTGAGCGGGCGTGGAGGGCTCGGCGCAGTGCGCTCGGCCGGCCTGGCCAGGCGACTTCCCCCAGCGATGGCACACAGCACGCGCATGCGCCAACCCCCCTCTGGCAGCGCCAGCAACGCAGTTCATGAATTGGATTCTAGCCGTGCTGGCGGGAGGCGCCCCCGAAGCTGAACTCACAGGGAAGGCATCTTCCTAGCAGGGGAATGACTATGCGCGTGAGGTGATGTAATACCAGGATGGGCGGGACTATGCTAATGACTGTGTTATGCCCCTGAGCATGCTCAGTATGAGCTAGCTCTCTCGCGATTTCCAGGAGCCTGAGCTGACTGGACTGAGCTGAGTGTCTGTGCTGCTAATAAAAGGTGCTGGGCCGTTAGGTGCATGCGTGTGCCCATGGTGCCCTCTACTGGCCCTCACAGCCCAGGGAGTCGCTCCTTTAGCTGCAGCGCTAGAGGCTGTTGCTGAAGGTCCAGGGTTCACGTCCCTGCAAGCTCAGGGCGAAATCATCCCCTTGGGTGCAGGTGTGTGGGGCCCGGGGTGGCCGTACAGCCCCGTGAGCGCACTTGGGCTGAGTGTGTCCCCAAGGATCGCAGTGAACGCTGCCCTCTGCTGGGTGGACCCAATGAGCAAATCCCCGTCTGCTCCCGTAGCAGGGCCTGTGCTACCCTGGTACTGCTGGGCCACTCCGGGAGAGCCGGAGCAGGGGCAGCCAGGAGCCCTCGCTGGCCACGGGTCTGTTACAGCACCTTTGGGTCAGATGCCAGCGCCCGGCAGCGTTTGCGACATGATGGTGCGATGCCGACCCAACCCAAGGCCCTGGTGGAAATGCCCCTGCTGCAGGGCGACACACCGGGAAGGACCGGTACTGGGAGAGGTGCTTCTGGTAAGACATGGCACCAGATCCCCTTTCTCCCCTCTGCAGTGCCTGGGGTGGACTCAGCGGGCAGTGCAGGCCCTGATGCCGGCGGCTGTCTGCGAGCTGTCGCAGGGCACTCTGCCTGCCGCGTTAGCTTGCGCTGCCAGCACCTCGGACACGCACTGGGCAGGGAAAAGAATCCAGAGCCTGGGGAGCGGCACAAGGGGCCCTGGGATCGACGGTGCAACAGTGCCACCTGCTGGCGGACAGAAAGGCTGTAGCTGGCTGGGAGAAAGCCCCTGGAATTTTCCACTCCCTGGCTTCTGTCTCCCCAGGACTTGCACAGTTAAATCCCACCTGCTCTTCAGCAGCACCGTGGACAGGCCGGGCCTGCTGACGGGCTGGCTGCTGCCATGGCACGGTTCATTGCAAGGCTGACTGAGAACGGGGTTCCCAACAAGCCTCTGGTCCCCCTTCCACAGTGCCATGGACTCCCCGCAGGCGCCCGCGGCCTGTCGCAGTCACGCAGCATGGCGCTGAAGACAGGTTACATTGAAACGTGACACTTCACTAAACCCTGTAAATCTAAATCGCCAGTGACAGAGCTTTGAGCTGTCGATATTGGCGCTTTTCAGCACTAAAACTTCTGTTGCTCAGGGCAGCGTTTTTCACACCCGTGAACGACTAAAGTTTTAGCGCTGAAAGTGGCAGTGTAGACAGAGCCTAAGGCAACTCCCTGCCCGCTCCGCTCCGCACCACACCGCTCCAGGAAGCGGCCAGCACGTCCCTGGGGCCCTGCGTGTGTCTCCACGCGCTGCCCCCGCCCCGAGCACCGAGCCGCTGCCAGAGGGGTGTGCGGGTCGCTTTCAGGAGCTGGCTCTGCCTGAGGTAAGCGCTGACCCCCGACATCCCTCCTGCACCCCAACCCCCTGCCCCATCCCAGAGCCTGCACCCAAACTCCCTCCCAGAGCCCGCACCCCCTCCTGCGCCCCAACCCCCAGCCCAGAGCCCGCACCCCCCCCACACACCCAAACTCCCTCCCAGAGCCCAAACCCCCTCCCAGAGCCCGCACCCCCTCCTGCACCCCAACCCCCTTCCAGAGCCCGCACCCCCTCCTGCACCCAATCTCCCTCCCAGAGTCTGAACCCCCTCCTGCGCCCCAACCCCCAGCCCAGAGCCCGCACCCCCCCCGCACCCAAACTCCCTCCCAGAGCCCAAATCCCCTCCCAGAGCCCGCACCCCCTCCTGCACCCCAACCCCCTTCCAGAGCCCGCACCCCCCCGCACCCAAACTCCCTCCCAGAGTCTGAACCCCCTCCTGCACCCCAACCCCCTGCTCCAACCCAGAGCCCGCACTCCCTCCCACACCCAAACCCCCTCCCAGAGCCTTAGGTGGGGGCGGGGGAGGCGGGACTTGGACCCATTCTGGGCACCACCAAAAATTATCCAAACCTGCCGCAAGTGTCAGGATCTGCTGCTGCAGGGGTGACATTTTTTTCCCTGCACTTTTGCTGTGAAATGTACTGAAGTGGTCAGAAGGAACAGGGGATGCCAAAACCGTAGGTTAATCATGATACTGCTTCCCTCCTTTACAAAGATACCCATTAAAAACAAAGCCCTGACGCCCAGCCCCGACCCCGTGTCCCTTCGACCAGAGGCTGCTATCACAGAGCCTTTACCACACACCCAGCTGGTTTCACAGTCTGAGCTCGCACGGGAACGACCTCTCTCTGCCTCCCCGTCACCTGCCTCCGAGTCCAGCAAACCACTATCCCTGTCTGCTGGCCGGTCTCACAGGACCAGCCATGTCACACCCTTCGATGGAGGAGCAGAGCTGTGTACTCGTTCCTGGATAGAAAATACACTGTCAAACCCACCCCAGCCAGCTGTCAATGCCCAGGTGTGATGCGTGTGTTGTTTGCACAACACCCCTACGTACTGAGGCAGGGACAACAGCTCTGTGTCCAGTTTTTCTGGGTTGAGTTTTAGGTTCTTGTCCCTGCTTCGCTGTAGGAAGCTTGTAGTTTTCTGCCCTGGTCTCATTCAGCTCATGGGTCCTTGCTCCCTTCACCTACAATGAGGATATTGTCTGCAATTATTTTCACCCCAGGCAGCCCTGCCGGCACGTGGGTGAGTCGTCTCTGGAACAGCTCTGGTGCTGGGCTAATGTCATCTGCATGGGCAGCCATCGGTAGTGACCAAACGGTGTTGTAACGGTTGTCAGCATGCTGGCCTCTTTACCAGGCTTATGTGCCAACCTCCATTCCTCACATCACAGACCAGAACGATTCTGGCTTTGGCGAGTTCTGGCATGAGGTCAATTGTGGGCAGTGGATAGAGGCATCTAGTCAATGCCTGGTTCAGTGGCTTGGGTGTATACAGATGCGTAATTTCCCTGATGGCGTCTTTACCTCCACCATGTTGCTTACCCAAGCTGTAGTGGTGCTAGGATACCTCTGCTCTGCAGCCTTTCAAGCTCCTTGGGCAGGGCCGGCTCCACCTTTTTTGCCGCCCCAAGCAGCGAAGGGAAAAAAGCTGCCGCCGAAGAGGGAACCTGAGGAGCTGCCGCCGGCGTGCCGCAAAAAGCCGCCGCAGTGCCACCCTAAGACTGCCCGGGAAGCCGCCCTTTCCCATTTGCCGCCCCAGGCACCTGCTTGCTAGGCTGGTGCCTAGAGCCGGCCCTGTCCTTGGGTACTGGATAACGTAGTGCCAGGGACGTTTCCCCCGTGGTAAGCACACAGGTTCCCCAGTGGGATCTATTTCCAGTTGCAGCTTTCCTTCAAGGCGCCTGTCGCCTTTGAAAACCTCCCCATATGCTTTTACAATTGTCTCCATTGTTCACAAGACGCCTCCTTTCGCCTCTTGCACTGCAGCGATACAATGCTGACACTGCATCCTGAGCAGAGCCACAGCTTGTATGGCTGTATTCCCCACAAGGGGCTGTGGTGCTTGCCATCTGTGACCCAGAAACCTCTTGGAGCCAACTGGCAGAGAGCACAGGGAGTGCATAGGGTTTGACAGGGATCCCCTCGGTCAGATACAGTTCACCAAAGAGAGGAATGTGAGGTCTCTACCACCAGCCAGTAGCCCACTGCTCATCATAATCATTGCAAAAAGCTCTGCACTGCAAATTATATTCTCAAGGTCCCGGGAGGGAGGTCACCAGGAGGTGACAGCCTTGGACATGTTCCTTGCAGGCAGCGGGTAACAGACGCTTACCTCTCAGTCTGGCCATGAGACTTCTGCGTATTGTGGGCCTCCCAAGGGATGCCTGTTTGCTTACTGTGACGAAGTGAGAATGTTTTGTGGTGTTCTTTGGATACTGAGGGGGGAGATTGCCGGGGAGCTGCTGTTTCATGTCCCTTCGATAGCTCAGTTGGTAGAGCGGAGGACTGTAGAGGGACTGCCTGCATTGGGGAAGGGAGATACCTGAGCATGTAACATGAGAACCCGGGAGGGGAGTGGGAGACCAGGTAACGCCTGTGACGGGGAATTCGGACAAAGGAAAAGGCGGGGGGAGGAGCCGGGGGGGAAGGGAGAAAGGAGGCGCCTGGAAGGGGTTTTTGGTCAGTTCTTGGAAGCTGGATAGGAATGAAGAGGGAGCCTGATGGGGCCTAGGCTTCCCAGCGAGGCCGGGGCCCCCAGATGGACCTAACTAAAGGGGATCCTGTTGTCTGTACTGGCAAGACCTGTTTTGGACTGTGTTCCTGTCGTCTCAATAAACCTTCTGTTTTACTGGCTGGCTGAGAGTTATGATGAATCGCAGGAACCCCAGGGGTGCAGGGCCCGGACTTCCCCACACTCCGTGACACTTACCGAGACAGATACCAGTGATATCTACAAGAGAGAAAATCTACAGGAACCAGGAGGGGTGGGGTGTCCTGTTTGTGACTGAGATCAAAGGCTGAGTCTGGGAATGGAACGAAACAAACAGGATCCTTCGCCAAGGGGGCAAGCTGCCAACGTGTTGTCTCATGAAAGAGGCGCCATTATCAATGTATCTCAGTGCGGTGCCTGCAAAGGCCAGGGCTCCAGGGGGGTGTAGTCGGAGTTCCCCGGCTCACGCCTCCAGCCGCTGCCCTGCAGAGAACTCACAGCTCAGCTCTGCCACCGCGGTTCCCTAGCAAAGCGTGAGGCTGAGCGCAGGTCGAGTTGGCCAGGTGGAGCTTCAGCAAACCCCGCACACTGCTCTGTCCACGTGGGCGAGCCGCTTCCAGCCCAACTCCCCCATTCCCCGTTCCACTGGTGTCCTGCCATCACAGACCCGCTGGGGAACATGGGCCCTCTGACGCCAGTTCCACTCATCCTGCTTCGCAGGGGGTTAGGAGGTGGGAAATGCGTGTCGTTCCGTTCATCCCAAAGCACCTTCCATCCCAGCACACATTAGACACCCCTGTGCGGAGCACACAGGCCGCACTTTAACCCTTCGCTCAGGAGGGCCTGCCCTGGCAGCCATGCCTTCATGCCGCACAGCTAGCCCACCATCGTCAGCACGTGTCTGCCGCTGGCTAGTGCTTCTCTTCACCCTCTATTTCATAAGAACATCAGAGCGGCCAGACTGGGTCAGCCCAAAGGTTGATCTAGCCCAGTGTCCTCTCTGCCGACAGTGGCCAATGCCAGGTGCCCCAGAGGGAATGAACAGAACAGGGAATCACCGAGTGACCCATCCCCTGTCGCCCATTCCCAGCAGCCTAAGGCTACAGGAGAATCTCAGCTTCCATTTACAAGAACCAGCTAGGTTCTAGCACCCATGGGTGCAGAGAAAAGCCAGGAAACACGGTCCCAGCGCAGCCCCAAGGCCGAGAGGCCCAACAGCAAAGGAACAGAACCCATCCCATGTTTTTTGTTTTGTTTCTTTTTAATCTCATGATTTTTAAGCCAGTCTCATGGTTTTGGGGGTCTGACTCCTGGTTTGTGAACGCTGGTGATTAGCCATGCTGCTGAAGAGATGCCTCAGTCCTTTGGGATCCCTCCGTGAAGGGGGAATTTCACCCTGCATATGGGAACCTTCCGGTCACCACATCTCGGCGGGGTGCAGCGGTGCCCGCAGGCTTGCCCAGCCACCGCTAGGACAGACGCATCATCCCACTGGACTGCCCGGGGAATCTAGGCTGGTGAGGCTGTAATGCCGCCCTGGGAATGTGGCCAGGCCATGAGGGGTAAGGCCCCGCCTCCTGGGGACACGCTTGGGGAGCTGGGTGGGGCCGGGCACAAGGCATGTAAATTCCTGCTGGGGCCTAAGGAAGAACTTCACAAACATCTGATTTTGAAATAATTCTGCTCCCCAGCCCCCGTCCCCTCGCTCCCCTGACGAAGGCTGTTCCTGGGTCCAGCTAACGGCCCAGCTGGCTGCAGAGACAGCACAGACCAGGGGCTGTGAAGTGATAAAGGCTGGGCAGCAGGAGCAGATGAGCACGCCACAAACCACGACCCCGTCTCCCTGCAGCTTCCCTGAGTCACAAAATACAGAAGGAAGGAAATAACCTAGGAACTAGGCACTGGGAGGCCACGGGGCCTCTCAACAGATTGTCTGTCCCGGCCTCCAGTCAGCGCTGGACACCACAGCTCTCTTCCTGGCCCTACAAACACAGAGGCTGTTCTCTAGGGCTATTCCCAGGCACTGGCCGTGCTGGTGAGTCAGGCTACGTCACCATCGCCAGAAGGGCCAGCAGCTCGAGTGCTGGGAGCAGGGGCCGGGTCACTGGCTGAGAAACGGGAGTGGGGGCGAGCCAGGACCCTGCACGTCAGTGCCCAGAGCGATGGGAGAGATGGCAGCTGCAGGGGGGTTGTCCCGGGCGGACATGCAGGGACAGTGAGGCCCAATCCAGGAAATCACAGGGAGGCCAGCTGAGCTGAGCTCTTTATTACACAAGCCACGTGCTGGGCGAGATCAGGCCCACGGGCGATTGGGGGTGGGTGTCAGGTGGGGACCGTGTTGGAGGATCCTGTCCCATCCCCGCACAGGCCCTGCTGTCACGCTCGCGGCTCTTCCCGGTCTCGCTCTCTGGTCGGCCCTGTGGAAGAAGGGGCAGTCGGTCAGGCCAGGGGCTGGTCGTGAGGCTGGGGGGCAGGGAGGGAGGTGACAGGAGCAAGGGCCTGCAATCCTGGACTGCCTCATGTGCGGGGGCTGGGCACAGAGATCCCGGCATGCAGGGGGGCCCCTCGGTCTCAGGTGCAGGCAGAGCGGTTCTGCCTAGCACGGCCTTGAGGGGAGTCGGGGGCACGGCTGATGCGGCTGCACCCAGCCCTTCCCGGGCACGCGCCGGCCTTGCAGCAGGGCTGAGCGCACGGGGCTGTGTGACCTCGGGAGCCGCCACAGTTGTGGGGGGGCTGTGGGCAGGGGGACACTGGGCAGGGGTGGTGTTGTGTAGGGCGCTGGGCATTGGCAAAGAGTCTGGGGGGGGGGGTTCTGGCCATAAGGAGTCGCGGTGGTTTGGGGCGGGCAGGGCTGTGTGGCGTGGCATGGGCCCGCCCCCGAGGGGAAGGGACATGCTGGCAGCACAGGGCCGGGCAGGCCACTGTGCATCTGTCAGCTGCCAATTTGTAACTAGTGCCCTGCACCGGGCTGGGCGAAGCGGGGCCACCCCTGCCATGCCCTGCCCCTGGCCAACCCCTCACTCCGGGGACTGACACCCCCCGCCTCCCGCGCCAGGCTCCATTGCCCCCATGGGGGCCCACAAATACGTTTGGCGCCGGGCCCACAAAAGGTTAATCCGGCCCTGCGGCCACACCCAACATTGCAGCACTTTTCTGCTCCAGGGCAGTCGTCATCACTGAAGCAGAGCAGAGCACAGATCCCCGCGGTGTCTGGGGGAACACGCGACAGAACCCGGGTTTCTCGGAAGGGGTTAGGAGAGGAATTCTGTCCGAGGGATTCCAGCGAGGGAAGGTTGGATAAACACGGCACTAAGGGATACAAAGGGAGGGGCCGAGGGGCAGGACAGCTCGCAGGAGCGAACATCTCCGTAGTTATCTGTGAATCCTACACAGAGCTCGTGTCTCACATGCTGGGCTGATGGGAGATCCTGTCTGTGCCGCGCCCAGCGCCTTTGGGGGCCATAACAGTAACAGCGTTTCCAACGTGTGCAGAGTGGCGAGCGGGAGGGTCAAGGGCTCGTCACAGCTACGCTCTCATCCCAGCAAAGAAGCACCTCCCTGGGTAGCCGTTTATTCCGTATAACAACAGGAGAAGGGGAGCAGTTGCTTCAGCAGCTGAACGCCCAACGGCCTCAGGAAGGGGCCGGTCAGTTCCTGTTCCAACGCGAAATGTAGCAACAGGAACTGGCACTAGTCATGTTTGTTGCCAGCTGAGCTGCGCTGACTACGGGTCCCTCCAGTCATAAATGCTGCTTGTCTGACTGTGGCCACGGCTGTCTAGCCCCAGAAATGTGCTCTCCAGAAAGATCCCCCTCCCCTCCTGGGGACCAGAGACCNATATATTAGCAGGAATGTTGTAAGCAAGACACGAGACGTAATTCTTTCAATCTGTTCAGCACTGATAAGGCCTCTGCCAGAGTACTGCATCCAGCTCTGGGCACCACACTCCAGGACAGATGTGGACAAATTGGAGAAAGTCCAGAGGAGAGCAACATAAATGACTCAAGGTCTAGAAAACATGAGGAAAGATTGGAAAAACTGGGTTTGTTTAGTCTGGAGAAGAGAAGACTGAGGGGGAACAGGATAACAACCTTCAAGTATATAAAAGGTTGTTATAAAGAGGAGGGTGATAAATTGGTCTCCTTATTTATTGAAGACAGGGCAAGAAACAATGGACTTAAATTGCAACAAAGGAGGTTTAGGTCGGACTTTAGGAAAAACTTCCTAACAGGGTGGTTAAGCGCTGGAACAAATTGCCTAGGGAGGTTGTGGAATCTCCATCACTGGAGGTGTTTAAGAGCAGGTTAGACAAACCCCTGTCTGGACCATCCCAGGTATTCAAAGATTTATTGAAAATCACCCCTGTGGCTCCGGCATCTTTGCACTAATGTGCCTCTGGCCTGGGCAGATCACAGCCCAACTGAGTTTCCATCATCACAGTACCTGGGCGTCCACATGTCTGGAAACATTCCTCTTCGGTGGCAAACCTGTTCTCGTTGCCCTGGCAGCCACCGTACCTGAACTCCTCACACTTCTTGGTGGCCGAGTTGTAGAAGAACAGGGTCGTGTAGGCCTTACAGGGGCCAGGCTGCACAGGGAGCTGGCAGATATCTACATCTACAGAATAACGACAGACAAGTTAGGAGGAAAAGGGGGGAACTCTGCAAAGGAGCTCGGCCTCCTCATTCGAAACTAACTGGGCCCAGTCTTGTGGGGGTGGGGGGATGCGAGGTGCAGCAGCGCGGTGGGAGTTGGGGCTACCAGAGAACTTTGTCCCCAGTGCATGAGAGCTGTGTGTGTATCAGGACCCCGTGTGAAACCCAGTCTCAAGAATTACAGGCTGTAGACAGGCTCAGCAGGATTGTTATTGTCATTATGTCCCTAGCAGGGGCTTCCAGAGCAGGCTGGGATGCAGCTACCAGGACTCGGGGGACATTCAAGTGAGTTCACTCCCCTCATGAGCTGTACCATGGACTCCTCCCAAAGTACCCATCCTCAGCCCCTCCTCCCCTTTGTCTAGTCAGACTGCGAGCTCTGTGTGTCTGTGCAGCGCCTGGCACGCCGGGGTCCTGATCTCTGTCGGAGCCTCTAGGCACTGCTGGGATGCAGCCAATCAACCATTACCATGGAGATCAGCCCCTGCAGCCCCAGCATCATTGCATTCGTGTCTCTCTCACCTGGGCAGCTCACAACCCAACTAGCTGAGTTTCTCTTGCTGTCTTACCTGAGCTTCCACAGGTCTTGAGACATTCGTCCATATTGGGAAACCTGTTCTCATTGCCCTGGCAGCCGCCATAAATGAACTCCTCACACCTCTTGGTGACCGAGTTGTAGAAGTACCTGGGCATGTAGGCTAAACATGGGCCGGGATCCACAGGGAGATTGCAGATCGCGTTAGCTACGGAGCAAAGGAAGATGGGTTAGGAAGAAAGGAGGAACCCTGCAAAGGATCTCAGCTGCCTGATTCAAAACTAACGGGGCCCAGTCTCAAGGGTTGATGCAAGCTGCAGTGCCTGGGGTGGGAGATGGGGCTAAACAAGGACCTTGTTGCTAATGCGTGAGAGCTGTGAGCATCTCTGGGGTATCGGGGACAGAGCAAGGGCGAAATGTGAGCATCTCTGGGGAGCCCCGGGGACAGCCCCACGCCCAGGAGGAGAGAGACACTGGGGCCGGCGGCAGAGCCAGGGGCGCTGCAAGGGGCTGTGTGGCGTGGGGGATACGGGGCAGGAGCCGCTGAGAGCGAACGGGGCTGGGGGCAGGCTCAGGGCTGGGGGAGGCAGGAGGGAAGCGCTGGCTACCAGGCTGGGTGGGGAGCCAGGAGCAGGGAGCCCTCACCTTGACGGAGCTGCCCAGAGGCAGGTGTCAGGTCAGCCCAGAGGACGAGGAGCCCCAGGAGGAGGAGGCCTGATTTCATGGTGCTGCTGTGCCAGGATGCCCAGCGCCGAGCTGCACCAGCTTATATACCATCATGCCAGCCCGGCACTGCCGTCACAGGAGGGGACATTGCACAAGAGAGCCGCCCCCAGTGTCTGCCCCTCCCAAAGGGAACAGGGAAGCAGCAGGGCCCTGCATGAGTTGGGAAACGTCCCTGGGTGAGGAAGGTGGAAATGTAATAACAGGCTGCAGAGGTGAGTTCATGTTTCCAGGCGGCTCCGCGCCCTGGCTGGGGCACCGGGACAAACAGCTGAGCCCAGAGGCCACTGATCACTGGGCTTCCCTGGAGCGAACCTCTCGTGAAGCCCACCCAGCGCCGGCCCCGGGAGCTGTGCGGGACGGGACCTCTCAGCTCATGGCAAAGAGCTGGTTCCCCAGAGCCAGATCTGTCATTCTCCCAACACACACACGCGTCTTCATTCGCCTCCAGCCCTCCCTCTTCCCTCTGCTGCTTCCCGTGAGGAGCTGCTGGGCCCGGGCCTGCCACGCTGTAATTCCTAACGCTGGGCACACCGGCCTGGCAGCTCCCCATGGCCCAGAAAGCAGGACTCATGCGCCCTCCCCTCCCCAGAGCTGGCTGCAGGGACAGCTCCAGAACCTAACCCTGCCCCTCGCACTCTGCCCCCGTGGGCTGGGGGCTAAGGGAGGGGTCGGTTCGTCCTTCTCGCTCTCCCACCCGGTCTCTGAGGCTCCTTCAGGGGGGCAGGGATAAGGCACCCCCCAAAGGCCTGGGCTATCCGTGTGTGTGTCGTGTGCTCTGGATCCCGCCCCGTCCATCTCTATTCCCCCCGCCCCGCCCCACCCCGCGGGTTCTCTCAGCTGATGTGTAATGCCAGGAGTCGCACGTCTCTGTGACACCAAGATGCTGCAGGTGGCTGTTTGACTTACTGGTTGCAGCGTTTCCCCAAATTACCGCTGGGTTTTCTCCTTTTTATAAAAGCTTCTTTTGTGAGACACGGACTCGGTTCCTGGCAGTGGGGTAGGGCTGCTCCTGAAAGCCCCCGGGGTGATTTATCACCTCCCAGAGAGGCGACTCCAGCGGAGCCAGGGCACCCCCCAGCGCTCCTTTAACATGCTGGGGCAGTTTGAACACAAGCCTGCCAGCACCCCTGCAGCAGGGCACTGCAGCCTGTGTGTGCGTGTTCCCTGCCTGTCTGCACCAGGGACACCCAGGCACATGGCCCCCGTGGGCAGGCGCCCCACTGCTGCAATACAAGGGGCAGGCCTGGATTCAAGGGTCGGGGCATTGCTGAAATCCTCAGGTCCTGAGCCAGGGAACGGCCTGGAGGCTGGAGCGGGAGTTCGCCTGGGGACGCACTGCGGGAGTATGGACAATCCCATCGCCTTTCACCGCTGATCAGATGGACACGGAGTGACACCAGCCCAGTAACTCTCAGGAGAGTCCCTGGCTGGGGTGGCTGCTGGGTGACTGGGGAACCCTGAATGTATCTTAGTGAATGTATTCTCTAGGGCTATTCCCAGGCACTGGCCGTGCTGGTGAGTCAGGCTACGTCACCATCGCCAGAAGGGCCAGCAGCTCGAGTGTTGGGAGCAGGGGCCGGGTCACTGGCTGAGAAACAGGAGTGGGGTTCAGCCAGTGCCCAGAGCGATGGGGTAATGGCACATGTGACCCTTCTGCCAGGTGGAGCCAGCAGCAACCAGGGCCGGGTTCAATATCTAGGGGATCCTCTTCAACAATACGACACAGAACCAGCTCGAGTCCCCACCCAGTAACCTGGGAATATTACACACCACCCTGGGCACCTCTGCGAGGCCATACTTCCCCTCTCACAAGCCCAGCATCTGAGCATAGCAAAGANCTCTGCCCCCGTGGGCTGGGGGCTAAGGGAGGGGTCGGTTCGTCCTTCTCGCTCTCCCACCCGGTCTCTGAGGCTCCTTCAGGGGGGCAGGGATAAGGCACCCCCCAAAGGCCTGGGCTATCCGTGTGTGTGTCGTGTGCTCTGGATCCCGCCCCGTCCATCTCTATTCCCCCCGCCCCGCCCCACCCCGCGGGTTCTCTCAGCTGATGTGTAATGCCAGGAGTCGCACGTCTCTGTGACACCAAGATGCTGCAGGTGGCTGTTTGACTTACTGGTTGCAGCGTTTCCCCAAATTACCGCTGGGTTTTCTCCTTTTTATAAAAGCTTCTTTTGTGAGACACGGACTCGGTTCCTGGCAGTGGGGTAGGGCTGCTCCTGAAAGCCCCCGGGGTGATTTATCACCTCCCAGAGAGGCGACTCCAGCGGAGCCAGGGCACCCCCCAGCGCTCCTTTAACATGCTGGGGCAGTTTGAACACAAGCCTGCCAGCACCCCTGCAGCAGGGCACTGCAGCCTGTGTGTGCGTGTTCCCTGCCTGTCTGCACCAGGGACACCCAGGCACATGGCCCCCGTGGGCAGGCGCCCCACTGCTGCAATACAAGGGGCAGGCCTGGATTCAAGGGTCGGGGCATTGCTGAAATCCTCAGGTCCTGAGCCAGGGAACGGCCTGGAGGCTGGAGCGGGAGTTCGCCTGGGGACGCACTGCGGGAGTATGGACAATCCCATCGCCTTTCACCGCTGATCAGATGGACACGGAGTGACACCAGCCCAGTAACTCTCAGGAGAGTCCCTGGCTGGGGTGGCTGCTGGGTGACTGGGGAACCCTGAATGTATCTTAGTGAATGTATTCTCTAGGGCTATTCCCAGGCACTGGCCGTGCTGGTGAGTCAGGCTACGTCACCATCGCCAGAAGGGCCAGCAGCTCGAGTGTTGGGAGCAGGGGCCGGGTCACTGGCTGAGAAACAGGAGTGGGGTTCAGCCAGTGCCCAGAGCGATGGGGTAATGGCACATGTGACCCTTCTGCCAGGTGGAGCCAGCAGCAACCAGGGCCGGGTTCAATATCTAGGGGATCCTCTTCAACAATACGACACAGAACCAGCTCGAGTCCCCACCCAGTAACCTGGGAATATTACACACCACCCTGGGCACCTCTGCGAGGCCATACTTCCCCTCTCACAAGCCCAGCATCTGAGCATAGCAAAGAAACTTGTAATGAAAGGAGGGAAGTCACCCGACATGAATTAGGGAAAATGCCACAAGCAGGATCCATAATCATACAGCTGTGAGCAGGACGCCCACCCGAGTGCATGGGAAGAGCTTCCGCCTCGTGTTCCTGAGTTCTACAGCCAACAGTTCCTTTTCTGTGCCCCTCTCGGCTCCCTCACCGCACCCCGCTCACAGGGGGTGTCCTTGGTCAGTGAGGACCCCGGGTTCAGAGGCGCAGCTGTGTGAGTTCCCCTCCCACCTGGGGAAGAAGGCACCGGGCTTGCTCTGCCATCTGAGCACTTGCTCTGGCTGGCTGCCCCGCCAGCCACGATTCCTCTCTGCTGGCTGCCCCGCCAGCTGCTCGTTCCACTCCCACCAGCTGCCTGTTTGAGGCTTCTGCAGGCTGCAATCTTTGAACAGTGGAGAAGAACAGGTTAAACCAGACGTGGGAGCCTAAGGGAGAGTCCACACCTTCTGGCGGGGACACCTTCCCCACCCCTCTTACTTTCACAGGGCTCTGGCATTCAAGCCCCTGGCTTAACGAGGTCCTTTCAGTTGAGGTGACCCCCTCATTTGGGACAGGTTAAGCACAGTCCTGGTCCCCTTTATTCATGCAATAAAGACAACACTGATCACGTTTCACTACCTACCCCTGCATTCAGTACTAAAGTGATTTGTAACCCAGCACCAGTCAAAGTGGATCACTCTGAGCAACAGGGCTCTAGCTGCTGGATACCTTGGCAGAGTCGGTGTGTTCATGTAAATACAGTTTGCTCCGGAAGTCTCTCCCCCTCCCAGCTAGCTGTCAGGGGAGAGCTCCGTCAGACCCTGCTTACACACGCTTGCCCCTTTCCATGGCAGCCTGGGGTCTCTGCTCCCGCTGTCCATCACTTGGTTGTTTGTGAAGCGTGGCCACTTCACTCCCCCCTGTACTGGGGGAGCCAGTTAGGAATGTGCCTGACCCACCCGCTCAAGCTCAGACCAGACCCACAGGGCTCTGCCTGGCTCCCATCTCTCCCTTCCAGAGCTCAGCACCTGTGGGGCTGGGGTCCGGAACAGGTAGCGAAGGTCCTGTGGGGCAGGGGACTGTGATCCTCGGGATCTGGTGTCTCCAGCACACGAACAGCTGCTCTCTGGAGCCCAGGGACTATGTGGCAGCTCACGCTCTAGTGACACTGCCCAGTGCCTGCCACCCCCAGGAGACCCCGTTTCACCAGGGACATTAGCCTGGGGCACAGGCTCCAGCTGCAGGGGGGTTGTCCCGGGCGGACATGCAGGGACAGTGAGGCCCAATCCAGGAAATCACAGGGAGGCCAGCTGAGCTGAGCTCTTTATTACACAAGCCACGTGCTGGGCGAGATCAGGCCCACGGGCGATTGGGGGTGGGTGTCAGGTGGGGACCGTGTTGGAGGATCCTGTCCCATCCCCGCACAGGCCCTGCTGTCACGCTCGCGGCTCTTCCCGGTCTCGCTCTCTGGTCGGCCCTGTGGAAGAAGGGGCAGTCGGTCAGGCCAGGGGCTGGTCGTGAGGCTGGGGGGCAGGGAGGGAGGTGACAGGAGCAAGGNCTCAAGCTCAGACCAGACCCACAGGGCTCTGCCTGGCTCCCATCTCTCCCTTCCAGAGCTCAGCACCTGTGGGGCTGGGGTCCGGAACAGGTAGCGAAGGTCCTGTGGGGCAGGGGACTGTGATCCTCGGGATCTGGTGTCTCCAGCACACGAACAGCTGCTCTCTGGAGCCCAGGGACTATGTGGCAGCTCACACTCTAGTGACACTGCCCAGTGCCTGCCACCCCCAGGAGACCCCGTTTCACCAGGGACATTAGCCTGGGGCACAGGCTCCAGCTGCAGGGGGGTTGTCCCGGGCGGACATGCAGGGACAGTGAGGCCCAATCCAGGAAATCACAGGGAGGCCAGCTGAGCTGAGCTCTTTATTACACAAGCCACGTGCTGGGCGAGATCAGGCCCACGGGCGATTGGGGGTGGGTGTCAGGTGGGGACCGTATTGGAGGATCCTGTCCCATCCCCGCACAGGCCCTGCTGTCACGCTCGCGGCTCTTCCCGGTCTCGCTCTCTGGTCGGCCCTGTGGAAGAAGGGGCAGTCGGTCAGGCCAGGGGCTGGTCGTGAGGCTGGGGGGCAGGGAAGGAGGTGACAGGAGCAAGGGCCTGCAATCCTGGACTGCCTCATGCGCGGGGGCTGGGCACAGAGATCCCGGCACGCAGGGGGGCCCCTCGGTCTCAGGTGCAGGCAGAGCGGTTCTGCCTTGCACGGCCTTGAGGGGGGTCGGGGGCACGGCTGATGCGGCTGCACCCGGCCCTTCCCGGGCACGCGCCGGCCTTGCAGCAGGGCTGAGCGCACGGGGCTGTGTGACCTCGGGAGCTGCCACTGGGCAAACTCCATGGCACAGAGCAGCCCCGGGGAGGAGGCAGGAGACCCAGGCGGCCAGGCCAGCAGCGCCGATATCATCCCTGAGCCCTCCTCTCCCCATCTCCACGCCAGCCTCCTGCAGCCCTTCGCCTCGTCCCGAGAGCTGGGAGCTCCGTGGAGGGAGAAGGGGGTGGGGCCAGGGGGCTGAGAGGAGCGAGCTGGGTCACTCGGGGGAGCTGGGTCACTCGGAGCAGGTCTGTGACTAGAGTGACCTTTTCAAAATGCCAAAACGAGACACAGGCAGGAACCCCAGCCCCTCTGTGGCCAGGTCCCCTGCGGCGCCTCTTCCCCCCGGCCCTGCACCCTGGCCAGGCCAGAAGCCGGAGCCAGGCTGTGGGAAGAGCTGCCCAGGGAGCCCGGGCCGCTGTGGGGAGACCCAGACTCTCCACCTGCCCTGGGCGGGGGGCCGAGGTGCCCGAGAGCAGCTCCCGCCGGTTTTCCTGCCCCCTGGGGTACGGTGACCAGGGCAGATGGAGGGTCCAGGACTCCCCCCAGCAGCCTGGGCTCCCCTTACCATGGCCTGGCTCTGGCTTTCGGCCTGGCCAGGGGGTGGGGTCTCATAGTGAAGGGGGGCTAAGGCCCACCTCAGCCCCCCCAGCCAGGAAGAGGCTGGCACCACCCCTGAGCGTCAGGCCGGCTGTCCTGGAGTCATTCACCCAGGAAGGAGACGTGAAATGTACATTTTGGGACATTTCCGCCCAAGTCAGGACAGGTGGTCACCCCTTCTGTGATGCTGGGGCCCTGTCCCTGTCTGCGTGACCCCGATTCCTCCCAGTGCTCACAGATGGGGGCAGGGAGCCCTGGTGCCTGGTGATCAGAACGGCCCCGTGCAGCGGGAGGCAGGGCTCGCTCTGCAGAGCCCCGGCACTACGCTGAACCTCACCTGCCGTGGGGTTTGGCAAGTCCGGCCACACAGTGCCGGGTTCACAAAGACGCCAGTGGCGCCATGGAGCCGGGCCCATGCTCAGAAGGGGCCCTGGCCTGCTCCGCCTGCACTGCGCCCTGAGACCCCACTGGTTCCCCCCGCCCACCGCTTGCTCCTCTCGGCCTGGCCCCCGCCTGGCCAAGGGCTCCGCTCTGCCCCCTGGCCCCACCCCCTGCTCCTCTCAGCCCCCTGGCCCCACCCCCCCGCTCCTCTCAGCCCCCTGGCCCCACCCCCTGCTCCTCTCAGCCCCCTGGCCCCACCCCCCGCTCCTCTGAGCCCCCTGGCCCCATCCCCCCCTCTCCACT
>QXTE01000198.1:1195538-1206211 GCA_003942145.1 Platysternon megacephalum | reverse complement strand
CCCCCCCCCCCCCCCCCCCCCCCGTGAAGATGAGTCGTGCAAGTGGATTCCTCCCATCACTGAGTTTGCAGCTGAGATCACAAGGACGGATGGGGATAAAACCCCCAAACAGAAGGAACTGGTGCTCACTAGGCTGCTTGGACTCTGGGGTGGGCAGGTTTCTAGGCATAAGCAAGAGATCCACAGCTGCTCAGCTGGGGTTAGTCCTGAAGGGCATCTAGCGCTTGCTCATGATAGACGCTTCTATTTCCTTGTGAAAGTTGAGCTAGTAACTTATTAGTGCTTCTATGTTTACTTGCTTTAACCTTGTAAATAACTCTGGTTTCCTTTTCCTAGTTAATAAATCTTTAGATAGTTTATTATAGGATTGGCTAGAAGCCTTGTCTTTGGTGTGAGATCTGAGGTGCGATTGACCTAGGTAAGTGACTGGCCCTTTGGGGCTGGGAGTAAGTTAATTCTCAGGCTGTCCCAGCTTGCTGAGCTGCCCAGCCCAGGCGAGCGGGTCCCCTTACCGCGTTTCATGCAGGCCTGCTGGCACTCCCGGAGAGTTCTAAAGTTGTTCCCGTTGCCCCTGCAGCCGCCATAATAGAATCTCCGGCACCTCCTGGTGGCCGAGTTGTAGAAGAAGCGAGGGATCCGTGCTTCACAAGGGCCCTTCTCAGGCGGAAGTCGGCAAATGTCACCTGGAGAGAGGAGATGGGTTAGAAGGAGGGGAGAGATCTGCAAGGGAGCTCAGGCTAGTGAACCCAGACTGGAGGGGAAGTGGGGATGTCTCTGGCCCACAGGATGCCTGGCAAGTGCTGTGGGGCTGAGGGCTCCACAGGCCCCTCTCTCTTTGCTGCTAGTACCTGTTACAGGAGCCAGACACCCGAGGCCACAGCCAGTGAAGCAGCATTTCTGCCTGGTGGGACAGTCCCTGTCGTCACTGCACTTATTCTCACACGGAGCGAACGTCTGCAGCACTGTCCTCTTGGGGCAGGTGCCGGCTTTGGCTGGAAAAGGGAAACAACAACAGCTCGTGTCTCTGCGGGGAACAAACCCCAAACCCACAGGCCTGCACCACGGACCTGAGCCAGGCCCAAGATCTGACCTCTGGCGAAGGCTTTTCTTTGGAGTCCTGGTCTGCACCTCTCCAGGACTGGTCTCTGCTGCTTCCACCCAGACCCTCCCATCCCAGGCTCAGCCGCATGCCCCTGGGCCATAGACCCTCTCCAGTCATTCCCCTGCCTGTCCCTGCTCTGTCACTTACCCCACCTCCCTCCCTGGCCCATTCTCAGACCCGGCCCCACTTCTGTAGCAGTTCGAATTACACAGAATGTCCTGGGAGCTCATCTAATAGCAGGACCAAGTACCCCTCCCTTCGCCCCCTGCCCCCCACTCCCAGGTGCGGCGTTACCTGGCACTGCCCGCGCGCACTGGACATGGCATCCCAGGCTGCAGCACTTGCTCCCCGCGCCGCATTCCGTGTCGCTATTGCAATCCACAAGGCAGATTGTCACCCTGTTGGGGTCGCTCTTCGGGCAGTACCCTGGGTTCACTGGGGAACAGAACAGCGAGAGAGCAGGGTCGGCATTGTCTGGACTAGTGACAATGGAAAGGCTGCTATGTAACCGCAGCCTGTGCGCCTGCAGCCACGAGCAGGCTGATCCCCCACCCGCCCAGATCACTGCCCTTGCACACGCCGCCCCGTCCGGTGCTAGCTAATGGCTCTGCCTGTAGGGCTCCAGGGGAGCCTGGGCACGTAGGACTGGGAGGGATCGGAGAGGTCCTCTAGCCCAGTCCCCTGCACGGAGGCAGGACTACGTCTTATCTGACCACCCCTGACACGGGTTTGTCCAACCTGCTCTTCAAAACCTCCAGTGACGGAGATTCCAGCCTCCTAGGCAATTTATTCCAGTGCTTAACCACCCTGGCAGGACAGTTTCCCTAATGTCTAATCTCGTGACTTGAGTCACTGAAGGCAACTGATGCAGGGCCCTCTGGGCCATCCAGATCAGGGTCTCCTGCCTTCCGGCTCAAACTCAGGGTGCAGATGGGCAGCTGCGCCTGGACTGGGCAGGAAGCAGCAGACACGGTCGATTTATCACCGTAGCATCTGAGCGCCACCGTCATTGTATCAGGATAACCCGAGATTCCACCCCCCCCCCCCGTCAGGAACCTCGTACTCCGTGTCACTCCCGCAGACAGGGCCCGAGTTCTGACCATCCCTTGGCCGGGTGGGGGCCAGGCCCAGGCCCGTTGGGGTGAGGTTGGGCCCTGGAAGCAGGATTCATGGGGCTATCGTGGCTGCAGGTGTCCAGACTGTCTCAGAGCAGCGTGGCTACCTTGTTAATATTAAAATAAGGAGCCCAAAGGGGTGGGTGTGGCCATGGGGTCCCCAGGCCTTGGCTCTTGGCTCCCAGCAGCGATGCTGGGCTGAGGTGGAGACAAGGACGGATTAACGTTTTGTGGGCCTGGGGGCACTGGAACATGGCACAGGGGGCAGGGGCGGGTGTCCATCCCTGGAGCAAGGACCCAGCCAGGGGCAATGGGGCATGGCATGGAGAGGGCAGTTGCCAGACGCACAGTAGCCCACCCGGCCCTGTGCTGCCAGCGTGTCCCTTCCTGTCGGGGACGAGCCCCTGCCATGCAACACAGCCCCTGCCATGCCCCTCACCCAACACCGGAACACCTCCCCCACCAATTCCCTATGACCAGAGGAGCCCCCCCCCACCCCCCGGACCCGCTATGCCCAGCGCCCCCCGCCCTCAGACCCTGCCACAAATGCACAGCACCCTACAACACCACCCCTGCACACAGCCCCCCCACAACTGCCCAGCACCCCCCACAGAACCCCCACTCCCTAGTGCCCCAACACACACATCTTCCCCACCCCCTCACAGCCCACCACCCCCCCAGGTCTCCCACAGACCCTCTCCCCCACCCCCTGCCTCCCGGCCGCACTCACCGGCACTGCTGGGAGGCGCCTGTGTCTGCCGGGCTGAGCCGGCAGCGCCGCCAGGGCTGGTCCTGGGGCTGGGAATCGCTTCGGCCCCCGGGAGTCGCGCGATCAGCCAGGCCAGGGCCTGCCCCAGCTGGGCTCCCTCAGGACCCACCTGCCTGGAGGGGCCCAGCCAAGCCCCCCACACTGCGCCCCCCCCTCCCCGGCTGAGACTGGCCAGGCTTCTGCACCAGTCCCAGGCGGCTCAGCTCTGGGGAGACAAGTGGGGCCCCACAGGTGGTGGGAAGCAGAGACTGCCCGGAGCCGGAGGTGCCCCGGGGTCCGGCCAGGGGGCTGAGAGAAACCGGCGGGTGGGGGCAGATGGCCGAGAGGAGCCCTTCGCTGGCGGGATCTCAGGGCGCAGTGCAAGCAGAGCAGACCGGGGCCCCTTCTGAGCATGGGCCCGGCTACATGGCGCCATTGTAAACCCAGCACTGGGTGGAGGAGGAGAACCCCTCACCTCCTATGGGGAGTCTGCACTCCCTCCTGCAGCCGTTATTGCAGCAGCGCTCGTATCCGGGACAGTCAGCGTCAGTGGAGCAGACGTCATCGCAGTTCGCAGCCCCCCCTTTGATGGGAGCGGGGCACTCGCCACTTTTCACTGGAAACGAAGGGGAAGAGAACCAGGGTTACAGAGCATGGGGCAGACACACCGGCCAGGCCAGGGAAAGTGAAGCAGCCTGAGGCAAGGGGGTCATGTCAGGCAACGGACTCTCCCTCCCTGTACCCCCTCCCCCAGGGACAGAGGAATCGAACTGCTCAGCCCCCAGGGGTGACCTCCTCCGCTCCCCAAAGACAGCCGGAAAACTTCCAATTTCAGGGATTGTTTTCAACTGTGTGTCACTAGAGACACAGGCCTCAGGGAGGAGGCTGGTGGGGAGGATCCAATGGGCATGCTTTGAGATGGGCACAGGAATTAAAGATGAAGCCCAGCCTGCGCCAGTCCCACTTGGGGGGGCCACACGGCAAGCCCCCACCACAGCAGGGCCCTTACATGACAGAAACCAGTGTAAAGTCAGAGCAATCAAGACAAGGGAAACAAAACAACAGAGAGAAGCCCCCTCTGCCAGGGTGAATCCTCTTTGCTGGGCTCTCTGCCCCGTTCCCCAGCAGGGTCTGTTGTAATTCCACGGAACGGCTGGGGCAATTCCCACTGGAATCGCCACCGGGCGGCAGTTTCTACTCGGTATATATTCCTGTGGGTGTGCAAAGACCCTGCTTATGACACAGCATCGTATAATACAGGTCAAGCCCCGCGTCCCGCCCAACAGCTCAGTGATGGGGCGCTGGAACCAAGGGCACCCGGAGGTCTGGCTCTCGGGCTTTGACGTGTCACAGGTACGGAGAGAGCTGGCAGAGCTTCCCGCCGGCAGCAGGGCTGGGAGGCAGCTCCGGGCCTTAGGCTCTGGCTACACGAGAGCTCACGGCCGTCCCAATGCAGCTGCGCCACTGTAGGGTCTCTAGTGGAGCCGCTCTAAGCTGACGGGAGTCGCTCGCCCATCGACTTAATTAATCCACCCTAACGAGCGGCGGCAGCTATGTCAGCGGGAGAAGCTCCCCATCGGCTGTCCACACCATCGCTCAGGTCGGTGTCACTTATCTCGCTCGGGGGTATTCACACCCCTGAGCAACGTACGTTCTACTGGATGAGTGGTGGTGTAGACTAGTGGTTCCCAACCAGGAGTACGTGAACCCCCGGGGTACGCAGGGGTCTTCTGGGGGGTACATCACCGCAGATAGAGATTTGCCTAGTTCTACAACAGGCTACAGAAACAGCACTAGCAAAGTCAGAACAAACTAAAATTTCATACAGACAATGACTTGTTTGTACAGCTCTATCTACTATACACTGAAATGTAAGCACAAGATTTAGATTCCAGTTGCCTTATTTTGTAATTGTCTGGTCACAATGAGAAAGTCAGCCATTGTTCAGTACTCGTGCACTGTGACCCTCTTGTATTTTTATGTCTGATTTTCCAAGCAAGTCGTTTTTAAGTGAGGTGAAACTTGAGATACGCAAGAGAAATCAGCCCCCTGAAAGGGCTACAGGCGTCCAGAAAGGCTGAGAGGCAGTGGTGTAGACATAGGCTTCGTATCAATCGGTGTTACTCATACCCTGCCATGGGCATACGCAGCTCTGGGCAATGAGGGACCTGCACCAAACACCGGATGGCGCCTGCCCTGACCCATTTCCGCCCGCCCATGTACACGTGTTGACCACAGAGCGCTGTGCTGCACAGGACATGCTGGAGTCGAACCACGAGTGAAAAGTGGCTTCACTAGTATTTGCCCTTGAAGCACTGAGGCAGCTGCTGGGCATCAGGAAAATGTTAGTGACTCTCATACATTTCACACGCTTCTGCACCATTGATGGCCCGTCTCATGCTCCAGCCCAGACTGGCCACGACTGGACATTCCTCATTCCCTGCTTCCAAACACTTCCGGCATTAGCTCAGGGGCAGAAACAACACGATGTGACTTAGGGAGCCAGTCACACGAGAAGAAAAATGACCAGGGCTATTTAAAGGAGACAGTTCACAACCACCCCAGCATCTCTCCCCACGGGTATATCTCACTATCTGGTGAATCCATCTAATAACAAACAAACATGCTCGTAGAGCCTTGATAACGAGTCAGCGCGGCTCAGCTGGCAACAAACATGACAAGTGCCGGACAGCCTGGGGGCTCCAGGGCAAAGAGGCCCCCGTGCAGCCCAGACAGCAGGAAGGCTGCATGCAGGGAGTGTCTATGGGTTTTTGGCAGTGGGGAAGGAAGGCGCTGGGTGCATGGGGCTGAGAGTCTGCTTGAGGCATAGGAGGTGGCAAAGGAGCCCAAGGCAGGTGTGATGAAGTGGGAATGTTTTGATGTGTTCTTTGAATACTGAGGGGGGAGTATTGACCGGGGAAGGCTGCAGGGGAGCTTGGCTGGGACTGCCTGCATTGGGGAAGGGAGATACCTGAGCATGTAACATGAGAACCCAGGAGGGGGGTTGAAGACCAGGTAACACCTCTGACCTGGAATCTGGACAAAGGACAAAGGCTGGGGGAGGAGCCGGGGGGAAGGGCAGGAAGGAGAAGCCTGGAAGGTTTTTCAGTTTTTTTTGGAGCTGACTGGAAATAGAGAGGGGAGCCCTGACGGGGCTGGGGCTTCCCAGCGGGGCTCAGGGCCTCCCTGGGGCCCCCAGATGGACCTAACTAAAGGGGATCCTGTTGTCTGTACTGGCAAGACCTGTTCTGGACTGTGTTCCTGTCGTCTCAATAAACCTTCTGTGTTACTGGCTGGCTGAGAGTCCTGGTGAATCCAGGGGTGCCGGGCCCTGACTCCCCCACACTCCGTGACAGCAGGTCTCAGGGAGAGGCGCGGGCAGAGGGGGGGATGAGGGAGAGGCTGGATTAAAACTGAACGAGGAGCCAGAGCAGAGCTGTCCAAAGGCACAGGGGCAGGGGCTGAGCAGCAGAGGAGGAAGATCCTGGGGGGATCGTTTGGGTGGGGCAGGGAGGGGAGGCCGTGGTAGCACAGGGCCCTACAGCCCATGCAGTCCATCTCCCAGGCCGGGGCCGGAGTGGTCCCTGCAGCACAGCGGGCAGGACAGCAATTGCCAGGGCCCGGGCTGCTGTCTGGGCAGCCGGGAGAGGTGAGCAGTCGACCGACCCCGGGCCTGGGCTCGGCCATAGGCTTGGTGAGTCTCTTGCCCTTGGCTCCCCTACGGGAGCCCCCGCTCCTGGGCGATCTCACTGCTCCTGGCAGGAGTTCAGCTCACCCCCTGCGGGGTCTGTCCAGACTCCAGCTACAGTTCACTTGTCTGCAGCCCCTGGAGCCGCTCCCCAGGTCCTGCCACAGGTCGCTGGCGAGAAGCTGCCCTCCAGGGCCCCTGGGTATCAATCTGGTAGTGCCAGTCTGTGCCAACCAGTATGTGTGCGGGGGGTGGGGGGGCCTGGCCCCTGCCTCAGGCTGGGCTCCCCTCCTGCCCGAGCTCACTCGCAGCCCCCAGCAGCCTCCCAGCTCCTGAGCAAACGTCTCCCCCTTTCCTGTGGCCACTGGCACCGTTTGAAGCTCCCCGCCGCAGGGGCAGCATGTTCTGCAGGTGGCCGAACTGGGGCTGCCTGAGTGCAGGAAGGCGCCTGCCTTTGGACCTGGCGGGGGGGGGGGGTCCCATCGCCCGGGGGCGAGCCTGGGGGTGTAATAGAGACAGACCCGGCAGGACGTGGGAAGGGCCTGGATGGGGGGGAAGGGGTGACGGAGAGCGTGGGGGAGGGGAGGGAAGCGAGCTCACACTGACCAATGCATGGCAGGGAGACACCCAAGGGCACATCCCAGAGCCAGGCTGCGACCCGGCCCGGAGGGAGACGGGTCCGCGGGGGGTGTCTGGAGCCATGGGCATGGGGGGCTCACCAGGGAGAGCCTAGAGGGTAGAAAGGCTCCAGGAGCAGCCAGAGGGCTGGGGAGAGCCAGGGGGGCTCAGTGTCCCAGGCCAGGAGAGGAAGAGCGAAAGGCCGGGGACAGAGCAAGGAGGCCTCACTGGGGCGAAATGGGGGAGCCCCGGGGACAGCCCCACGCCCAGGGGGAGAGAGACACTGGGGCCGGCGGCAGAGCCAGGGATGCTGCAAGGGGCTGTGTGGCGTGGGGGATACGGGGCAGGAGCCGCTGAGAGCGAACGGGGCTGGGGACAGGCTCAGGGCTGGGGGAGGCAGGAGGGAAGCGCTGGCTGCCAGGCTGGGTGGGGAGCCAGGGGCAGGGAGGCCTCACCTTGACGGAGCTGCCCAGAGGCAGGTGTCAGGTCAGCCCAGAGGACGAGGAGCCCCAGGAGGAGGAGGCCTGATTTCATGGTGCTGCTGTGCCAGGATGCCCAGCGCCGAGCTGCACCAGCTTATATACCATCATGCCAGCCCGGCACTGCCCTCACAGGAGGGGACATTGCACAAGAGAGCCGCCCCCCGTGTCTGCCCCTCCCAAAGGGAACAGGGAAGCAGCAGGGCCCTGCAAGAGTTGGGAAACGTCCCTGGGTGAGGAAGGTGGAAATGTAATAACAGGCTGCAGAGGTGAGTTCATGTTTCCAGGCGGCTCCGCGCCCTGGCTGGGGCACCGGGACAAACAGCTGAGCCCAGAGGCCACTGATCACTGGGCTTCCCTGGAGCGAACCTCTCGTGAAGCCCACCCAGCGCCGGCCCCGGGAGCTCATGGCAAAGAGCTGGTTCCCCAGAGCCAGATCTGTCATTCTCCCAACACACACACGCGTCTTCATTCGCCTCCAGCCCTCCCTCTTCCCTCTGCTGCTTCCCGTGAGGAGCTGCTGGGCCCGGGCCTGCCACGCTGTAATTCCTAACGCTGGGCACACCGGCCTGGCAGCTCCCCATGGCCCAGAAAGCAGGACTCATGCGCCCTCCCCTCCCCAGAGCTGGCTGCAGGGACAGCTCCAGAACCTAACCCTGCCCCTCTGTGACGTTATGAGTGTAATATAATATTTCGTGAAAGGTGACAGGGCCAGAAAGAGTTAATTAACTCACAGAATAACCTGACCTAGGGATGAACCTTAAGGACTGGTTAGGAAGATAGGTAAATGAATAGAGCTTTGAAATGCAAGTGTGCATTGTTAGAGATCTCAAGGGTAGATGTTTGCTCAGGTCGTGTGATGTAAGCAAACAAGTCTTGTCTATTGCTATAACTTTAATTCAAAGATCAAAAAAGGAATATTAACATTTATGATGATACTTGAGTGAAATAGTATTATTGTCTATATGTCTCTTTGAAGGTTGTGGTAACCTGTAGCTGAACTGTTTAATGGATAAATTACCCTGTGCTAATTGCCATGATGTTTAGAGGAAGGAGAATTAAGCCTATTGTTTTCTCAGGCCGAAAGGCTGCTGGAAATGTATAAGAACCCTGGGACATGATCATACATCATCTCAGATCTGCTTTGGTTTCAAGAGGGGGGAACCTTAAGCCATAAGGATTGAGATCCCCAGTCTTTGACTGGAGTCACCCTGAATATGGACATTGGACTATAACCTATGGACTATTTCTAAAAGGACTTTTGGCAACTACAAGCTCACCTCTGCTATGTATCTGAACCTCAAGAATTGAATTCAAGTCTGTATGTACATTGACCTTTTAACCAACAATCTCTCTCTTTTCTTTTTAAATAAATTTTAGCTTAGTTAATAAGAATTGACTATAACGTGTATTTTGGGTAAGATCTAAGTTATAATTGAACCTGGGTGTGTGGCTGATCCTTTGGGATTGGAAAAAAGTTTTCTTTTATATGATGAGATAAGATTCTCAGTAATCATCATCATATCTGACAGGTGTGTCTGGACAGAGGCCTGAGGCTGGGTACTTTAAGGGAACTGCGTTGTTTGGACTTCTGAGTAACCTGTATGGTGATATAGAAGTTGTTTTGTGCTGGCTTGGAAAATCTAAGTATTGGAATATCCACCAGCGTTTGGGGTTTGTCTGCCCCGTTTTGTTTGCAGTTCACCCTGATTGAGTGACCTCAGCTGGCTCCAACAGGCAGCACCGTCACACCCTCGCACTCTGCCCCCGTGGGCTGGGGGCTAAGGGAGGGGTCGGTTCGTCCTTCTCGCTCTCCCACCGGGTCTCTGACGCTCCTTCGGGGGGGCAGGGATAAGGCACCCCCCAAAGGCCTGGGCTATCCGTGTGTGTGTCATCAGTAGCGGCGCCAGCTCTTCCGGCGCCCTAGGCGGCGGAAGGTCCCGCCCCTGAAATGCCGCCCCCAACAGTGGCGGCGGAAGGTCCCACCCCCAAAATTGAACGGACTGCCGGGGCGCCGGCGCCCCCAAAATATCCGCGCCCTAGGTGACCGCCTAAGTCGCCTAATGGGTTGCGCCGGCCCTGTGTGTCATGTGCTCTGGATCAAGTCCCGTCTATCTCTATTCCCCCCGCCCCACCCCACCCCACCCGTTCCCTCAGCTGATGTCTAACGCCAGGAGCTGCACATCTCTGTGTCACTGACCCTCGTCTCTGGGATGTGACTGGAGGAGGGTGCGTGGGGAGGTCTTGGGGCTCCCACCCTGTGCCTGGGGCCCCTGGACTCCCCAGCCCCTCACGCGCCCGGCCCCGGCCCCAGCCCTACTCATACCCTGCCTCCAACTCAGCTCCCGGGGCTACTCCTCTGGCCCTGGCTCCGGCCCTGCTCCCAGCCCAGCCGGGATCCTGCTCTCCCCTTAGCTCTGCCCCTCCGGCCCGGCAGCTCCACCTCACACGGGACCCCACTGTGACGTTATGAGTGTAATGTAATATCTCATGACAGGGCCAGAAAGAGTTAATTAACTCGCAGAATAACCTGAACTAGGGATGAGCCTTAAAAACTGGTTAGAAAGATAGGTAAATAAATAAAGCTTTTAAACGCAAGTCTGCATTGTTAGAGGTCTCAAGGGTAAATGTTTGCACAGGTCTTGTGGTGTCAGCAAACAAGGCTTGTCTATATGTCTCTTTAAAGGTTGTAGTAACCTGTAGCTGAACTGTTTAATGGATAAATTACCCTGTGCTAATTGCCATGATGTTTAGAGGAAGGAGAATTAAGCCTGTTGTTTTCTCAGGCCAAAAGGCTGCTGAAAATGTATAAGAACCCTGGGACATGATCATACATCATCTCAGATCTGCTTTGGTTTCAAGAGGGAGGAACCTTAAGCCATAAGGATTGAGATCCCCAGTCTTTGACTGGAGCCACCCTGAA